>VYXH01000281.1:213341-236700 GCA_013397275.1 Burhinus bistriatus
AAAAAAATTGCAAAAAAAAGAGGGGGGAAAAAAAAAAAAAAAAAGGGGGGGGGGGACACGACATAAATTCTGGGCAGCTGCAATTCCTGGCGTAAAGGAGAAGGTCTTTGCATATTTGTGACTCTCAGAACCAGGAGCTGCAGTGTCCAGCTCCTGAACCGTCTCGTAAGTGTCCACACAACGCTGAGACCAGACAGTATCATGTAAATTTGAATCAGAATAGACCAGTTCAACTCAGCTTTATGACTGTTGCTTTTGAAGCTCTGTCAGGTCTGGAATGTGTGAATCAGATTTTATGTAATCCTATTTACAGTTATTTGTTTATAGCATTGTAACTCTGAAGTTATCTTACTGTTTAAAAAGCAGAAGTTCAGAAATGCCAGACATGCAAACAGTTCTTCTCCATCTGGCATTCTTGAACGGGGAAATATGAAACACATATGGTCAGGGTGTTCTTTTATACCGTTTTCAGCAATCCTAAATCATACGTAGTCATGCAAATGAGGCTGTTAATGTAAATGGCCAACAGTTACTGGAGATTGGTTCACAATTTAGTCTAACTCTAAAAAGGCTTTATCTCCATTATGGGTGAGATTGCCTACCCTGACAGACAACCTCATTGGCAAAATACCAAGGTGTCAGCTGCAAAGGAAGAACTTTACTGCTGGAATAGCATTTCAGCCAGTACTAGAAGTGTTGGACAGGGTGCTAGATACAGAATAATTCCAGCCTTCGCAGTGAGATTACTCTGGCTAACTGTCCGTTATCCTGGGTAAAGTGCAAACAGCCACAGATGAACGTTTTGGGGGTGATTGGCTGTTGAACATATGGAGAGAGAGAAGGTGTTGCACTGCATAAAAGAGTAAAATGCCTGTGGTTTACTGGGACTGTGTGGTCCAGCTCAAAAACCTTAAGAGTGCAGCAGAAATGAACCCCAGAAGCTCCGTGCCCTTCCCAGCATTCTTCAAAGCCTTAATCTTAACCATGCTGTTCTTCAACCTTCTTAATCATTTCAGAACAAAGCCTGAAAGCAGCACTGATGGAACACTTAAAATTTCCCTTTAGATCTTTTCTATTCTTCCCAGACCTCTTTTTGATACCTATCTCTTGGTTCAAAGGAGTTTGGAGTGGAATTCCCTTGTTCTGTGATCCCCTCAAGCTTGCGGACACATTATGTATGAGGAGATGCTGATGTGTTGAAGACACACTATTTAAGTGTTCCAGATGTCATGATAATTTGCCATGCACGTTGTGTGCATTGCAATGTGGTGTTTGCCAGGAGGCTTGCACTTAAATCTTTAAGAGATGTGGCAGTGACTTTTCTTCTGATTTATTGCTGCGTTTGTATATTTCAGGATCTTCTTGATCGTGTGGAAGCTTTTCAACAGCAAAGCCAAAAACTCCTTTCTGAAGAAATGCCCAGTGCTGCAGAACTTCAGGAGCTGTTGGATGTCAGCTTTGACTTCGACGTTGATCTACCCCAGCTGGCTGAACTGCGGATACGTCTGGAACAGGCACGCTGGCTCGAGGATGTGCAACTGGCTTCCTCAGACCAAAACTCTCTTACTCTAGATGATATGAGACGTCTTATAGACTCAGGTGTTGGACTCGCTCCCTACCCAGCGGTTGAGAAAGCAATGGCGAAGCTGCAGGAGCTCCTCACTGTATCTGAACACTGGGATGACAAAGCCAGAAATCTGATCAAGGCCAGGTAGAAGCTAAATCTTAGTGTTGCATTTTGCAGTTCCGTGAGCTGTTTAAGGTGGAACTAGTTGGCTTTACTTCTGAAGGGGCTCCCTTTTGTTCAGCCAGTTCACAACATAAAGGCAAAACTTGTGCCATGGAGAAGGGGGATGAGCGACTGAGCGATTCTAAATGGTGGTGGTGGCTTGCAGTGCTCCACTATGGTTGTGCAAGTTCTTTCACCACAAGGAAGGGGTTTAAGATACCTCTTCATTTTCCACCTTCTTCCCTCCCCCAGCGTCAGACTGGAGGATGCATGGCCAGATGGAGTTTAGTACATACCACCAACTGCTAAAATTTTACTATATGGACTATTTCTAACATTGAGGAGACTTTTCCAGATTAGTTGGTGCAGGAGAGAAGGAAATAAGCCAAATACATCTTTACTGAGAAGTTCTCTTGCTCGTTGCTTTGACCTTCTGATTTATAAAGGAAAATGGGGGAGAGCACAGTCTACTTAAAGTTTAGAAAGGTGGCACAAACTTGTATGCAAGGTTTCTTCCCTCAGGATTCCCAATTTTTAAAATTTTTTTATTTTTTTAAGTTTTTCCCCCAGCCTCATAATTATGAAAGCATTTGAGTGTTCCTTACTCATTAGTAACCATACTGTTTTAAAATGATAACTTCATAGAGCACAAAACGGGACTAAGCTTGGGTTTAACCTCCAAAATGAAGATGCAGTTGGGTTTGTACCTCTTTAAAATGTCAGAGTCAAATTGTGAAATACAGAAAAGCATTCTTCAGCTTTTTTAACCTTCTAATGTAGAAGGCGCTGGTGCTGTTTTAGGGTTCAGTGTGTGTTTGAGGATCCAAGGTTCTATTGTTCAAACGTTAATACATGTTAAATCTCCCTTAAGCCCAAACGTGTGACTATTTCTAGTAGGAGCCTATAGCAAGCAAATATACATTTCTAAAGCACACCTGCATTCCTGATGCCCTGGTTGTAGAGTATGCATCTCTACTACTGGACGTAACGTCATTATTTGGTGTAAGCCCTTGGTTTTAATAAGCCAGATGAGTAGAAGAACCCCAATTGCATTGCAGAGTTTTACATTCTGAGATGTTTTGTTTACGTAGACCACGGCAGTCACTGAGCAGTCTGGCAGCAGCGGTGAAAGAAATAGAGGAGATCCCAGCCTATCTCCCGAACGGTGTCGCACTGAAGGACGCGGTACAGAAGGCCAAAGACTGGCTGCAGGAAGTGGAAGCTCTGCAGGTACGTTAACTGCCCTCCTGGCTGCTTGGTGAGTGACGGGAACCCCTGTCAGGTGAGCAGACCCCCGCTCTGCGCTCCGTGCACTTGGTGCTTCAGCATCCCACCGAACCGGGAGCGCGTAGTCTGTAACGTCTGTCGCCTTCGACGTGGTGCAGTTACGCTCTGAGTGCTGCTACTTTCACTTCTGTTTCTGGACCTGATTTGTATTCCTTCACCTGTGCAGTTACCTGACTGCAATACAGTCTATAAAGGAGCTATTAACAAAAATCTAAAGTTAAAAAGGTACTCTATTATGGAACCTTACCTGAAGGTAAGTGTTGCTCAGTCACTTAGTAACAATTACCTGGTAATCATAATTCTGTATACCATTCTGCGACTTGCTGCAGTCCTGTGCCACGTGGTATGGAGCAGGTGAGACAATCGAAGTTCTGCTTGCTGACTCATTAATAAACAAATCCCCTCAAGTATTTAAAAGTAACCAATAATATTTTTTCACAGCCTTCATTTGCTTGACTAAACAAATAACTTTCCTCTAGCATCTTCTAAAAAAATAAAAAAAAATAAAAAAAATAAAAATTTCCTGATCCGGGCGTATTCCTGATCAGACAAGTGTCCTGTCCTTGTATCTTCTGCAGTTTTGAATGCAGCTTTCTGCAGCGTGCCTCACGTACTGTACTGCAGGTAACGTCTCACCAAGACCTGATGATACAAGGATATTAGTACTTGCTGGTGGTGGAATCGCCTCTTCTGAGGCCCCATAGAATTCACTTTCTGTTTCCACATCTGTATCATTAGTGATATTTCAGACACCCAGTGACTGAGAGGTGTTCCCTCGTTTGTTGACCATTAAGCATGGCCTGTCTCAAAGCTGTTTCTTGTCTGTTCCCGTAGGGGCAGCCTTTGATTTCATAGATTAAAATACTTGTAATTTTGTAGTAGTTCTGTCTGAATTTTGAGGTGGAAGTTACTCGATTTCCTCTTCTTCCTTCCTTTTTCCCTCCATCCTCTTCCATTTTTAAGGCTCCATCCAGCTTTATCTGATTTCCATTTCCATGTTCGTGCTCTGAAATGAGTCTTCGACTGAGCAAAAAGTCGATGGTAGAGAATGAAAACCAGAGTCTGATAAAGAGAAAGACCTGTACAGGTTTTCACCTTGGCTTCTGGTGCTTCCTGCTCAAATATATATATATATATTTTTTTTTTTTTACCTTAACCTTTCAGGCAGTTTTATTTGTAGAGCCAGTTTCCTTTCCTGGTTGTTTTTTGGTTTTGTTTGTTTGTTTTTTTGTTTGGGAGGGGGGGGTTAGGTTCTTTGCTTCTGTTACAGTTCAATGACAACTTAACTCTCCTCTCTTCTCTCTTCCCGCTTCTCCCCTTGTGCTGGCACAGCGGCTTGTGCAGCCAGGCACTGGGCTAGTTCAAGCCCAAGCGAGTACTCGTAGCCTGGGCCGACTCTTGGAAGCCGTTCATGGCTCAGCCTCGCAAGTGCTGGAGCCAGGGGTCGGTGGACCTGCACGGAACAGGAAAGGGTGGGACTGGGATAGGCCCGACTTTACATTTTGATATAGTTGCCATATATTTTGTTATATTTTCATTTGTCCTCATGTTTTTTTCCATAAAGTGACCTCTGATCTGACTTACTAGTATTTTCAAGCCTATCTGACATAACTTGGGCTTTTAATAAAAACTTCTTTTGAGTCCAAGAAGCTTTTATTTAAAAAAAATTAGCTGTCCTGGGCCTTAAAGTTTTGAAGGAATAAAGTTCATGTAATACTAACTTTTCTTTGAGGGCTATCTTGAGAGGAGTTAAGTGAATTGTCCTTGGCATTTGCTAACTTCTTGGTTTGGATACTGAAATTGTGCCTCCTGAATATGGAAAAACGTGTCTGTACGTGCCAAGAATTTTTGCTTCAATTCTGCGAAGGTTTTGGTAAATGCCTGCAGTTGTTGTGACTTGCAGGAAGTTCCTGGTGCCAGTAGTTTGCGTTTGCTGCTGGAGATGTTGGGGTCGTTCGGGATGAATAGTTCTCGAGTCCCACATCACTGCCTGTTTTAGACATTACCTCTCAGTGCTGCTGTAGTGCTGGGCTTCTCGTGACTGGGTTGCCGGAGGTGCAGTGAATGAACAGAGCTCGCTTTCAAATGGCACGGTGGCTACTTGAGATGGTTCCTTGCTCTTGGTGTGCCGGGGACTGGGTTAGACTTGCCTTCCGGGCCTGTTTCAAAATTATTTTGATTTTTCTGCTGTGAATGCAGATTGTTAGATTGGGAGTCTGCTTCTTTTTTTTTTTTTTTAACTGTCATTTGGTAAGTGTACCCTTCCCCGCTCCTCCTCCCAGTGTTTTATTAGTTTTGTCTGTGTACTTAATGACGAGAGCATGAGAAGCACAATTGTTGGAATAACAACTACGGAAGTGGCTGAAGTGTCTAAGCAGTAAATTTGGTTTTTTACAAGCTCTACCTTCAGTTAATCTAGTGACTTGCTGTGATTCATGGAAGTGGTATGTCTCGTATACCTCAAGCATTTCTTAATCTGTAATCTGACAGGTTGGAGGACGTGTGCCTGTACTGGACACGCTAGCGGAACTTGTCACAAGAGGTCGATCTATTCCAGTGCATCTGGACTACCTGCCGAGGCTGGAGTCCTTGGTGTCAGAAGTGCAAGCGTGGAAGGAGTGTGCAGCTAACACCTTCCTGTGCGAGAACTCCCCTTACTCTCTTCTGGAGGTAAGAGGTGTCAGCGCTGGAGAAGACCACCATTCATACCTCGGCAAACGCACATCAGAGTTACAGTATGAACTCATGAAGTAGCAGTAAATATTAAATATATTTGCAGAATTTTTTTAGGATTATATTACTTATTTTAACAACGTTTATTAGATTGACCTATACTTTTAATGATAATTTAAAGTTTTTAAAATGCTTAAGATTTAGCTATACTTTCTCTATTCTTTTTAATCAGTGGCTAACGAGAGCGTGCTGTGCCACAGTCTGGCATTTTCAGTATGAATATGGGAATATTGACACGGTTGTGGCACTGCATTTAGTTCAGTGCGTTGGGCTGCAGCTGCCGGAGCGCAGGTTCATACCCACTTCACCCACCTCGGGTTTAGCTGCGGTAAGGGTGAGGCTGTACCTGCTTTAGCTGGCGCTCTGAAGCTGCTGCTGCGCCTGTGTGAGCACCCGCAGTTCTGGAGCACTCCGTGCGCTCTGCCCGCACTGAGCCCCGCTTACCCCAGACCCCCTCTCCCCGTTAGGGCAGACGGGAGTGAAGGGCAGCCCCTGGAATCCTCTGTGGTTTTCCAGGGCTTGCAGCTTAAATCACACGGAAGGATATGCAGTGTATCAGCTGTCTCTATATACCAGCAATCTAAATGAAATGTAGAGGTGCGTGTGGTCTGCCCGTTTTATAAAATTGAATTTTTAACCTTCCAGCTCTTCCTATTTTCCAGATAACTTCATCCTAGTCCTGCAAATCTTTGGTCTGCAGGAATCCCTGTCCTAACCAGTCATAAGTGGCTGCGTTAGGGCAGGATGAATACATTAAAAGTGTTGCAGACAATACCGCTTTTCTGTCCATCAGGTGTTATGTCCCCGCTGTGATATTGGAATGCTGAATCTGAAGAGAAAGCAGAAGAAGCTGAAGGAGCCAGTGCCGAGTGGAAAGAAGAAAAGCACTAAGCTAGAGACTCTGAGTGACTTAGAAAGAGCGCTCTCCGAGAGCAAAGATACTGCATCTGCGGTATGTGGTTTTAAGGTTTTCTTCGAACTGGAGTTTCTTCTAAGTGCTTTGAATCTTTGTTTATGTTTGCCTCTCGCACAGGAGTGTTATCTTCCACTCTCTTCTGCTTGCTATGCTGTTCTGCAGAAGGACTTCTAGGACTGCGCTTTTCTGGGCTTGCTTCAGGCTTTCCAAAATTGCTTTTAGTGGAAAAAGCGTGTGTTGTCTTTGCATAAAGTAGCCTTACAGTCTGCCAGGCAATGCCTGTAGCCTAACAAAGCATAGGAAAATAAAAAATTGAGACCTATCTTCTCCCCCACCATACCAAAACCTTATTAAAGATGGGATAGGGTTTTTCCAAGTCTGATCCTTTCAAAGAACGCAATAGCTTAACACCATTTATAATTAAAGCAAACACCATAAATAATTAAAGAAAACCTCATGCATTATGAAGTCAAGAAAACACTAGTTCTGGGTGGAGCAGACTTAGTTGCTGGTGGTAAAGTGCTTCATCCCAAAAGACCGATTTCAGAGCCTCCGCCACGGTAGTACCACTACGGAGCAGTAGACTGATTTGGTAGGGTTTGAATACAATTGTCCCTTCAGGTGTGGGGCATTTACATTTTAACCCATGGCAGATACTTGAACCCTGTGTGTTCAGTGCTTCGATTTTGGCCTCCCTTGTCCGGAAATCCAGACTTACAGCCTGCGTCCCTACGAGTGCTGTAAGGAGAAGAGACTAGACCTTTGAATCTTGGACTCATTAATCTCTCGTTAACGGTTGGGGTGTTGAAGGAGAAGGATACTCATATGGACGGCTCCCAGGAAATGCATTCACTTAGCGTTGCAGGTGTTGGTTCTGACACATGAGGGGAACAAGAATCTTGCAGCGGAGACTGGGATGCTTTCACAACGCTGTGGCTGCAGTGCTGGGCACCCGTGCATACGTAAGGTGGTGTGCTGTGCATGAGTCCCGTATCTGCCCGTGCTGGACACGGTTGTCTAAATTTTTCTATAGCTGATTTTTGTCTAGTCATCACATTTCAAAGCCATGATGTGTGAAATACCTGTTTTGTATGTATTTACAAACCCTCCTGTATACGTTTATTTTTATATCCATAATAAAATCTTTAGACTTCATTAGTTGCAGCTGCTACTAATAGCCTTTATGAAACTGAAATATCTTGCTGTCTTTAGTAGCAGATAGTGCTAAAGATTCCTTTTAAAAAAAGGATCATAAGCAGGTGTAGAAAAGGCAAACAACACATTCAGAAGTACACCTGAATTTCACTTGGTGTTTACAAACCCCAGAGCGAGTGCAGTCGGAGTACGTATGCGAGACATGTTCATAGAGAAGTACCTGCAAGCCAAATCTGCACTTGTTTCAGAATTTGAGCTGCTTTAATGAAGGTAATATTTCTGTACTACAAAACGTGAAAGATTTGGAACAGAGAGGAAGGGAGTTAAGAGGTTATTTTTGCAAGGGAATAAGCTTTGTATCTCTGGGACCAATGAGGAAATGGAAGGAAACAGAAGTCACATCACTGCACATCCTCGTAAGTGCTTTGCCTCGGACGTTGAAACCCTTGAAGGGTACAGGGGTGAGGAGCTTCTTAACGATCCGAGATACTCGCTGGTGTATCTGAAGAGTGTGATTGTGCGGGCGTCAGCCTGTTTCTAATGAGTAATTTTCCTTTCGAGATTACATGCCTTTCTTTGAACCCCCTTTAGATGGCTACGCTTGGGGAAGCCCGATTAAGGGAGATGGAGGCGTTGCGTTCTCTGCGAGCAGCGAACGAAGTGAAGGTGCTGTCTAGTGAAGAGGATGCAGAACTGAAAGTCTGTCTGTGCCAGAAGGAGCCGGCTGCTCCGATGATACAGTGTGAACTCTGCAGAGGGTTCTTCCATACCGGCTGTGTTTCAGTGCCCAACGTTTTGCAGGGACCTCGTGTGTGGCTCTGTCCGCACTGTCATCGGTCAGAAAAGCCACCTTTAGAAAAGATCTTACCGTTGCTGGCCTCCTTGCAGCGTATCCGTGTGAGGCTTCCTGAGGGGGACGCCTTACGGTACATGATCGAGAGAACTGTGAACTGGCAGCACAGAGCACAACAAATGTTATATTCAGGGAATCTAAAACTTATACAAGACAAAGTTGGCTCAGGATTATTGTACAACAGATGGCAAGCCACGGCAGGCCAATTGCCGGAGACAAACAAGGTGAGGCTGAGCTGCTTCTGGGTTTCCTGGCGGTGGGTGGTGTGTGGTCAGCAAGAACGGTCTGCAACACCTCTCTGGGTTTTGGGTTCGTTGTATCTGCATACGAATACTGGCAGGGCAGATTGTTGATGTGTTGCTTCACAGACATCAGGAGTTCGGGTTCTGCCTTGACCGTTAGTCAGGACGTGCGTGTCCTCCAGCAACAGCTTCGTGTTCTCCTTCTGCTGGAGTCCTGGGAACAGTTGCTCCTAAAGGGGCTATTTTCCCTTCTCCTCCCAGCTGCTGTGCTCTAATTGGCACTATTAACGACAGAGTTGCTGAAGCCATTGTTTCTAGAGTGCTTAGTGTTCAATTAGCCTTTCTATTCTGTTCTTGCAAGTATTTCAACATAGCTTTAAGTGTTGAGAATTGGTAACAGCGGCACAAACCCTCCAGTATGTTACCAGCTTAGCTCTCAGATGAGGTTGTTTTCAACAGGGGATCTTCATCCATTACTGCTCCTTCTCCTTATCACTGACACTAGAACACCCAAGCTGAATATTCTGCTAATATTACTGAGTTAAACTACAGCAGCTCTTTCAGGTGTGGTCATGAGGGAGTTTCAGACCTCCTCCAGGAAAGATCTTTCGACAAAAAGCGCAGGGAAAGTGGGAAATGGGTTAAGCATTTCTAGTTTTCCTGAGATAATAAATGCAGAAAAGAATTTGAAATAAAAGATCTGTGCAGCATAAAGAACATAAGACACCCCAAAATGAAATGCACTCTGTTGCTTTTACTTTTTGATTGAAACAGTTTTGCTAGTCCAACCCTGTTAAAGTTAGCGTGTGGTTTTGTTTTCATGCTGTTATGTTAAAACATAAAATGTGCCACACGTGCTTGAAGAGGTATTGTAGCTGCTTCTGAAGTAACTCAGCTACACCAAGTTGCTTGTGTTGACCAAATTTTTCAAATAGGCAAGCCTAGTTTTAGAAATTAAAACTATGTTTAGGCATCTAAGAGAATTTTTCTGATAATTTTGGTTTGAAAGTATCTTTTTACTGGACCAGCTAGTATAGTTGAAAAGAAGTTGGCAAGATTTTGGGCATATGAGTTGATGTTTGGGCTAGAAATGGGAACAATAACTTTAGTTTTGTTAACTCAGTGTGGTACCGGGAGGTTCCTCTGGCCTGAAAGCAGTCTAACCATGTTTGTGTGGTCCGGAGCTCAAGTCGGTAAACTTCCAAAGTCAGGGTAACTCTAGCAGAGCTAGTTCAGGTCCTTGTGACCACACTTCCCAAATCAGAAGTCCCTGGGAAGCTCAGTGGAAGCGCATCTGACCAGGTGCATCAGCTTGGGTCCCTCGCTGTGCGTGAGCTGAGGAGCCTTCCTGGAGACGGTGGTACTGCACGCAGGTCAGAGGTGGCCTCCAGAGCAATCTTGGCACAGGCGCTGAGCTAAAACTTTGATCTCAATGGATTTGAGGTGGTTTTTTGGTGGATCCAGTGTCTCAGCATTGCTCTCCTGTCCTGTAACAATTCTATTTTCCCTGTTATCTGGGGTAACCCAACACTCTCCTTCCCCCAGCGAAGCTCCTAGCAGTAACCGCTGGAGTTGGGCTTCTTTGACACTGGACAAAGTGAAGAATGTGGAGCATTTAGAGGAATTTGAAAAAGTCACTTGAAAAACAGCTGTGAGAATTGATGAGAGCCAGATTTTTGAAAGGGGCCCAGGGACTTTAGTGAGGTAGACAGTATTTTGGAAGTCATCTAGTGAGATGCCTTTCTGACACTCGTGAGTCCAGAACTGACACACGCTGGCTTGCGCAAGGGGCCTTTGCATAAGTAAGCGCATGTTTTGCCATCGGCATGTCTTCTGTGCCTGCTGAGGTACAGAGAAGTGCTTCAAAAGAGTTTGGTGTCTCATCGGATCAAGGCAGTGAGAAATCGCTCCTTTCTTGTGAACAAAGGGAGGAAACTAATATTTACCCTGAGCCAATCCTAGAGCTGAAGCCCTCGTCTCCGCAAGTCCAGGATTATCCCAACGGTGACTCTGCCCCACAAGCTCGTTCTCCTCTGGTAGAGCATGCTGCTGCGTGCGCTAGGGCCAGCTTCTGCTCTCTATGGTAATGCTAATTCACAGCTAAGAATTCTGGCAATAAAGTTGCTTTTGCCTGTTTTCAGCTGTGGGATGAGGGATTTAGGTGTATTAGATCGAACAGTTTCTAGGAATACAAGATTTAAGCAATTGTAAGAGAAACAAGTGTTGATTCTATGGCAGTTATTTGACACTTCAAAACTACATGTTCAGTGAAAATACCTGTGCGTTTTGTTTTGTTTTTTAGGTTTCCCAGACAATTGGAGCAATGTCATTCTCCATGCCTCATGACTGGGATAACAGAACCATATATTTACATTCTCCATTTTTGACAGGACAGCACTGCATCCCACTTCATGGTTTGTAATCTTCACTTTGATTTTTTTTTTCTTTTTTTTTCCCTGTGGTGGAGAAGAGAGGGTGTCCTGGTCAACAGGAGATGGCTAAGGCAGGGAGGCACGTGACTGCGCAGTGCATCTGCCTGCTTCTCCATCCCCTCAGCAACTTTAGAACTTAATGTCCAGCATTGGCAGAGGGGTAAAGTTCTCAACGATCCAAATGCCCCACGTGTAATAACAAGATGGCACGTGGTAGGAGAAGAGGTGTCAGCCGGGAGCTGGCCCCTTCCCACGTGCACAGCGCACAGGGGGCTGCAGGAGGGGAGATGGAGGGGAGAGACCATTGAAATTGCAGGAGGTGGATGGGAACAATGTAGGGAAGTGGCGCTGGAGACCACGGGGTACACTAATCCATAGGACATGAGTCCACTTGAGTTTTGCTGCAGCACAACCGTCACAGAGTCAGAGACACCTGAGTTTTCTTAGCTGCTGTGGCTGCTCCAGGTCACTCAGCGTAGGTTCTGCATGCTTCCTAGCTCAGACTTCATGTTCATTGGACTGACACAGACATGCTATAAATTGCATCGTTTTACGACTGTAAAAGAATTTATGTATCATTCCTTTCCTCCTGATGCGTAACGCGCCAGGGACACAGGCCTAGTCTTATCTTCATGTTTTCAAGTCAGTGCAGCTTCCTCCATTCTAATATAACACAGACACTTCAGGTTAACAGTACAGTTAAAATCCAACGAGGCAGTCCTTTGTACTACCAGCTTTATTTTTCAGGCCATATTTAAGTTGTACTGAATAGTGTATTAAAAAGCTGTTATTTACACGATGATTTTGGCCTCCCCTAGCTGGGACTATTTCAAAAGGCCAATGCAAGTTTGGAAGCTCGATAGCAGCAGTGGGTGGTGACTGTACGGCAGGACTCAGCTGCAAGGCTCATCCTCTCAGCTTTCCTTCCTCTCCTCTCTGGCCTTCACTGTGGATTTGTGAAGTTTGTTCATCTTACCCACCTGTTACGTAGTGAGGGGATCATCACACTTGTAGCTTCAGAAGCAGGAGAAATTGCCAAGAATGATGGCAATTGCTTATCCTTCAACCAGCAAGAAATGTAAACCTGGAAGGGTGCTGAGCCACAGTGCAGTAACTTCTGTGCAAGCCTTTATCTTTCTTTTTAACCCTGATCTTACAAATGAGCAGCGAAGAGAGAACAGATAAGAGTTAACTCATACAGTTGCAGCTTTTAAAAAGTCTTTCAGGGTTTTTTTAATGTGCTACCAGAGAAGAATTTTTCATTATCTGTGCAGTTCTCATCAGTGCTGACACTGAAGAATTCCTTTTCTCCTCTCTCCCTGTCTTTCATAATAGTCATTAGCACAGAGCTGGATGAGCTGATGATGGAAGCCCAGCTGCTACAGGTTTCTCTGCCTGAAATACAGGAGCTGTACCAGATCCTATTCACAAAGCAAAGCCCGGCTTTACAGACAGAGCAGAGGTCATCCGTTGGACCGGCACATGAAAAGGCAAGTGTCTGACGGCAGCAGTGAGCTTGGGGTCACGCTGGAGTAGAGGCTCTGCCTGAACCCGTAAGCCATACGGAGAGGTTTATGTGTGTGTCTGTACTGCCATGAAAATACATTTTCCTTGTTCAAAAGGGGTCAAGAAGTTGATAACAAATTTGTTACAAACTACTAAACGTGATTTGTGGCCTAAAGCATTTTTACAATTTGAATCTGTTTTTTGTGGTCACTTTGTGTATTTTAAATACACCTATCCTAATTTGATGCTTGTCCTGTGTTTAAGAGGCTTTCCGAGAGGGCTGCCTCTGGAGCAGTGGACTCAGAGGCAGGAAATGAGAATCTTTTTTCCTATAAATTTTGTCACTGGAGTGTGACCCTATCCTTACACATCCCGCTTCTGCTGAGAAAGCAGCACTCTGTCAAACACTCTGCACTTTTCCTTAAGCCTATTCCTAAAAGCAGGGTATGGAATAACAGGATAATGAGTGTTAGGTGCATACTTACAATTTTGCCAAAATATCTTTCCAATAGAACGAGTGCTGCCGAGGGAAAAAGGATGGAATTAGTTACATGGAGAGAAAACTAAAGCGCCGTTTTGAGAGAGAGAGCTTCTGTGATGAGAAGAGAGCAAGAGTAAAAAAAATGAGAACACCCAAAAAGAAGAAACTCAAACTGAATCACTCAAAGGACGTCTGCGCTAACAAACTGGAGAGAGAGCGGGAGCGTCTCTTTGAGATGCAGCGTTCCAGTGAAAGCCACTTGCTTCCCTCAGACATGTCATTCTCTGAGCAGGAGGACTCTGAGGATGAAGATGCCATCTGCCCTGCTGTGAATTGTCTCCAGCCTGAGGGAGATGAGGTCAGTAGAGGCGGACCCGCTGTGGTTCCGAATGCTGGGATCTAGGACATTCAGCTGCCCTGGAACTGTGTGACTGCAGAAGCACTGTGTACAAAGAGGAGCGGGAGGCACTTAGTAACCCAGAGACAGTGTCTGCCACTGCTGGGACACATCTGGTAACGAGCCTTCCCACCTTCTCCAAGAGCAGCTGTGCAGCTGGGACTGGGGAAGGCAGGTGGACATCAAAACATCTGCATGGAATCGGAAGGAGGAGGTGGGGCTGTGCAGACACCGTATTCATCTCTGCTCTTGAAATATGGGTGTAGATAGACTTTGTGGGTTGTAGCCTTTCTGTGGATGTGGGCAGTGCCTTGGAGCTCTGCACAGGCCCATCCGTACCGGAAAGTGGAGGAGAGGGACATCCCCAGGTGCCTGGGAGGGCTGTGGTGCAGTTGCCATGCACAATCTTGCTATAGGTAGGAAAGCAACAGGAGGGATAAGGGGTAAGTCTCGGCTTCAGAGGAGCTGGACTGCAGGAGCCCAGAGAACAGTGAGTGTGAGTTGAATATTCAGCACGAGCCAGTTGTAGAATGGGACATTTCTCACTCATTTAAATAGATTAAGAGCCCCAAAATGACTAATGAATGCTGCGTGTGTTTGCTTGGTCCTTCTCTGAACACCAGTATGTCTGCTCTTCATTAGGTGGATTGGGTCCAGTGCGACGGCAGCTGCAACCAGTGGTTCCACCAGGTGTGTGTGGGCATCTCTCCAGAAATGGCAGAGAAGGAGGACTACATCTGCGTCAGCTGCACTGGGAAGGACTCTCAATATCGGAAGTAAAACTCCCCGTAAACCATTCAGGACTTGAGTAAAGAAGGTTATCAGAGTTTTCCAATAAAGCCACAGGGGCTGGTTTAAGAACCAGATTGCAAATGGTGCTACTTCTATCCTTATGGGATCATTTTCCAGAACTCAAAACAATTTTTGACACTTTTGTATTTTTCCCTTGATCTGTTTGTGGTTGTTGAGGTTTGAGATGCTGACTGTTTAGCAGGGGTTTCCACCAATTTGGAAGGCATTTGAAACATGCACCTTTTATTGTACAGCATTAAATTACCTCTCTGGGATTTACCGGCGTATTTAATTCAGCTTGGTTTAGGTGCAAAAAAACCTGCACCATGGGTTTTCCAATAAATCCTCTTTTGAGGAAATCCCTGTTTACTCTGTTAACTCTTTGGAGACTTTAGTTTTTTTCCACTTTGTTTTTCGTAGACTAGGTTTATTTATCTGAGCAATAACTTCTATGTCTGGTTTCAGTGACTGGAATGACAATTCTGAACAGCGTGTTGCTTCTAGCATTGGTTGATGTACAGAAAGCAAATGTTAGATCCTAGTGTCACTGATGGCCCAGTGATGTAGAAGACAGGAAAAAAAAAAAAGCTCTGTAAAGTAATTGCCACAGCTGTATTTTGGCTTTCTCCTTTTTTGGGTAGCTTGTATCAAATGTTGCAGTTTATATTGTGGAATAAACCCCTGGTTATGTTATAAAATTAAATGTTGGTGTTTTTAGAGAGCTTGAAATGCAGTTTCATTTCCCTCTGGATTGATACTGATTGCGTTGAGGTGTTCTCTTATTCGAGAGAAATCTGTCTTTAAAAAAAGAAATGCAAAAGCCGTGATATTTTCTTACTTTACTTGTATATTCAGGTTTGGAAGGAGAAGGGAGATCAAAATGTTACTCACACCAAAAAGGAAAAAAAAAAAAACCAAAACTTATTCAGGTGTTTTGCAAAGCTGTTCCAAAACTGAAATTATTTACAGGTTGGGTGAAGAAAGGGTTGAAACTAGGATTTGGGATTTGGCGGGGCAGAAATGGGGGATTCACGCAGGAGGCAAAGGTGTGGGGCAGCTCCTCCTGCCAGCCGTGTCCAGCTGCCTTCGGAAGGGGAGACTTTCCCCACAGCACGTGTTGCAGCTGGTGTCCACAGAGCACTCTGCCTGGCCATGGGCAGACTCCTTCCAGCCGCTTCTGCTTGCGTTTAGGCTGAAAACCTGAGGAATAAGGACATTTCTGGACTGGTTATGATTCTGTGGAAGACTGCTTTAGGGACCTTAGCCTGGGGGGCGAGAAGGGGCAGTGCACGTGGTGGCAGAGGTGCTGCCGCAGAGGGGACCAGACCTCTGAGGAGGTTGGTTATTTAAGGCCACAAGGCACTCCAGGTGGGGCTACACCCAAAATCCTTTGGAGAGCAATTGCTGCTGCTCCTTTGGGAATGGCCTGGTGAGAGTGGTGCAGCTCTGTGGCCTGCCAAAGGTGGAACTTCTGGAGCCCTGGAAAAAGGGAGGTCTAGATCTTTGTATCGGAGAGAGCGCTCTCCTTGCAACATCCTGTCATCACCAAAGATGGGGCGGTATTGGTATTCCCACCGTTCATCATCAAGAGGAATTTGCTGGTAATTTTTTTCCCTGCTGGTTTTAGACCTTCTCCAATGCGCAGTCACGGGGTGTAGGGCAAAGCCTTTGAGCCGTATGACGTGGTGGATCTCTGTGTGGAGTCAGAACTGTGCAAGAATTCGATCTCCCGAGGGTTTTGATTTGGGGGTTTTTTTTTTGAACTTTGAGAATGATTTTTAGTCTTATGTTGATTTTTTTTGCTATTAGAGGATCTTCAGCCTGGCATAGATGATTTGTCTAAAACAGGGCGGGGAAGACCTGACCACGCGTGTGTTAGTTAAATGTGTATATGCTTCCATAGTATGGCTTGTCTTTTTTATTTACTGTAATTACCAAAAGGAATTTTTTTTTTTGTTATTGGAAGAAGTCTTTGTGCAATGTTAAGATAACAGTCCAAGCCGTGGAAAAAACCTGATCTGTAATAACTTCCTTTTAAAAGGGGCAGATGAACAAACTTGAAATAGAAGGAGCTTGCACAGTGTTTTGATGCAGCTGGAAACATTACGAAAGCTTCTCTCACAGTATCCCTTTTATTTTTTTTCCATTGAAGAAATGGCTGTTTACCAAAAAGTGCTAGAGGAAGTACAGTGCAATTAAGTTTAGCGTGATGATTCGGTATAGGACCAAGGGAAAGTTGTCATTTTGTGGGCTCTAGGGGCCAGAGGACACCTTTGTGGTCCTGACAGCAAAATATCTCATCAGGATTAATGAATGCAGTAGAACTAGAGCATGATGTTTTGGAAATTACCACATCTTTGCTTGAAAATTTTCAAGAAATGGAAAACCCAGTCCCTGGGTGACCCATGTGTACAGTACGGTATGCCTTCTTAAAGATTTGCATTTTATTTCCTGCTGGAACTGTGACCTCAGGAACGGGTGGCAGGAGGTTGCCGGGGAGGTGGTGGTGCCCGCTGTGCCACGGGGCCGGGCCCGTTAGATTTCATCACCATGTGGATACTTCAAACTGGATTAAGTTGGGTTTGACTCTGTCAAACTAAATAAGCAAGAGCTTTGTTGTTTGCTTCAGGGTGAGCTCTTCTGTGAGCATCCCTTGCACACTCCTCATCAGGGCAGATGAGAGCAGAACGTGCTCAGCAGCAGGGTCTGTTCGGATCAGCCCTCCCTTTCACCTCTCCTGTCCATCCTAGATTTCCAGAGGATAAACCAAAATAAGGCAAAAAACCCCATTCTGCTTTTGTTCCCCCCCCGCCTTTTTTTTTTAAATGAAGCAACCAAGTACACCAACTCCCTAGATTGCTCAGCTCCTAATTCTTTATTTAGTAAGAATAGTTTATGGCCTCTATATTAGTTTAATCATAAAATAGGACAAAAATCAAATTAGTTACCCTACCTGTGGATTTGAGGCTGAAAAATCTGATTTTATTTAAAGCCTGCCTGTACCGTCCGTCAGGTGTTGGGATCGTATCTGTTGTGCCACCTTTAATCTTCCTGATGTGCGCTTTCTCATGCCACAGACTAATACATGCCCAGGTGCATCAGCTGTGGGCATGTACAGCACCAATAAGATACTTGATCTGAAGGAGCAGCAAGGGTTTGGTTTTACCTATTTCTCATCTTAAACCAAAGCCCACAGTGCAGAGGGCATTGGTGTGTGTTTCCAGGACCTAGCTGTAAAGTCCTTAAATTGTTTGAATTGGGCTTTCCAGCACTCTGCTCCCCATCAAAGAAGAGCTGTGTGCGGGGCAGCCCTCTGGCCCAGGCCCTCCGTTTCGGAAGCAAACGTAGGATTAAAAAAAGGCTTTGTGACTCCCAACACCCGTTGGGGATGCCTTGAATCCAGAGGCGCTGAGAGCTGCGGAACCAAAGGCAAAAGGTAGGCGGTCTTGGAGGAAGAGTAGAAATGATGGTAACCAGGTTGGTCACTGTGTGCTCTGATCCACAGCGGTGGCCAGGTATCCGTGTGGATCTGCAGCCTTGGATGGATCTCTGCAGAAGGCTTCTTCTGAAGGTGGCAAAAAGAGATTTTTAGGCAGTTGTGTCAGCACTTGCTAAATTAAGATCTCATAAGTGGTGCTCGTTTTCTTCACGCTCTTCTTACACCACCTAATGTGGTGTCCATTTCTCTACTCGCACCCCAATAACGCACACACAGGATTTATTTTCCATAGGCAGAAACTGCTGCTGGAATTGTGCTATTGGTGTGATCGGTGGTCAGCCTGACTGGCTGCCAGCAAAGATGATAATGTGTGGAACAGCGGAGAAAAGAGCATACCAAGGATTTGGTAGAAACTTCTTGTCTTGAACAGTAAAGTAATCCAGTCCTTGCCTTCCTCAGCACCTTCTGGGTGATGGTCTATGCTGAGACCTCTTCTTTAGGGTGCGAAGACAAGAAAGGTAAACTGTTTAGGGGTCAAAATGAGTTCCAGATACAGAAAAGGATGTAATTTCTTAGGGACGACACATCAGTCCCTAATATTTTGTATACAGTTGAAATTCAGGTATACAAACGGAATGCTCCCTTTAGAGCTGTGGAATTGTGTGTTTACACGTTAAATGGCACCGAGAGAGGGGGGAAAAACAAGAACTGAAATGTCGTCTTTGTGCACTGTGGGACTTCAGCAGTTGTTTGTTAGGCCAAGCCAAGGACAGGGATGGGGGGGGTGTCTAATACTGACTACATACATATATATTCAAGTAAACAATGCAATAACAGTTAATTTTACAGCAAGACACAGAAGCTGTTTTGTGTTACAGCTGACTGTGGTGTGTGGAGGATTGTTTAAGCATTAGTGCTCTTCAGGGAAAAGAGAGTTACAGCAAGGACCTTCAGCTGTAGGCCAGGTCCCTGCCAGGGCAGACAAATGCTTCAGCTGCTGCATCTGCAGTAGGAGATGTGTTTGTAGGACAGGACTACATGTGGCACACGGGATTTAGGAAGGGAAGGTCGCCAGAACAGACACACAGGCAGCAGCTACCTGGAAGCAACATTACGGAACTGAGATGACTCTTCTATAAGTCTAGACATGAACGTGCTTTTTCAAGAGAAAGTACAGCCTTGAAAAACAGCTTTATCCTTTCTTCAGGAGTGAACAAGCCACATACTGAGAGTTCTCCTCTAGGACGTAAACATGAAGGCAACAGCCCCACACCAAGAGCATCAATAAAAATAAAAGCTATGTCTGGAAGAGGAGATAAAGCAGTCACACTAGATTAACAGTACTGCAAGTTCAACACCCAGCTTCTATTCAAGACAGACAAAAATAGTATCAGTGCATCCCAGTAAAAAGATCTGGGGTAGAAGGAACAAATATTTTATGAGAAAAAATAAACCATGTGTGATGATGTGATATGCTGCTGGGTCCAAAATTCCAAGCGCTGAGAGGAAGGTTTGCTTGAAAGGTGGTTGAGAAAAAATAGTGACATACCCTAAATTAAAAGGTGTGGCTTCATGAGGGTACCTTACGTACCTCAGTTCTTCAGGTTCCAAAATGTTAATTCTACTACTTATAGTAATGGTTTTTAAAGGCACTTGGCTGTTCAATCACAATACTGGACCAGATTTTATGCATGTGTGCTTGCTTCCCGAAATCTGTGTGAGCTCAGCATCTAAAAATGTATAAATATTTTATAAAAAGTAGTAAAACCAGTAGCTCCCTGTCTACAGAACACACAGTTTGCTTGAAAAGCATCTTTATCACCCAGGGTTTGTTAAGGACAAACCAATATTTGTTGGGTGTTTGGGCTGCTTTGGTGTCTGTTGGGTTTTTGGGGTTTCGTGTTCTTGTTGCTGCCTGGAATTTTTAACCAAGTGGGGGATATGTCAGGTATGTACCATGTAACGCCCCCAGATAATGCCTTGTAATTCGGGCTGATCTGTGCATGTTCCTTGTGCTGGCCCTGACTTCTCTTGGAGTTTTGCTGGTTACACCAGTCCCATGTCAGCTGCACATCTTTCTGTGGGGTCTTCCTTGGCACAGGTCCACAGGGGAGCTCAAGGGCTTGTGTGCCTTGTCTGTGAGTTGAAACATCACAGGAGGAAACAAGATCAACATAAAATATCTTTTCATGCTAAGAATATCACCTTTTTGTGGTGAGTGAACTTTGTTCCTTAAAGCATGTCAAAAGATGAGTGTCAGAACCCTTTTGGCTTTGAGGCAAAATGTACGGCATTTGAAAGGTCTGCTGGCTTTGCAGGAAGCATCTATGCAGAAAATGCGTGAAGAGACCATGCAATGTACAAAACAGATGGGAATTCAAACCTGAAAAAGCCTGGAAGATAAAACAAATGTAATTTCTACAAATACAGAAGGATGAGTTGGAGCATTCAGAGCAGTTGTACAGTCACTTAAGCAAAGGAACGATGATGGGCTAGACAAGCATAGCTCTGGGATACCCCTCCTGTCCCTAAACTGCATCCTTGGTTTCTGCAAAATGTTAGTAAGTGCAGAGGAAACAGTTCCGATTGTTAAGAAGGGACAAAAATGATCACAAATACTTGCACAGACATGTCGGTTCTCATGTTAGCCAGTCAGCACAGGGTGCCAGCCGCAAGTCTGGTGTGACAGTCAGTCCTGGGCCTGTCTTGCTCATTTTGGTGCAGTAGAAATTCACTTATGTTTTCCACTAAGCCAAAATACTAGGACAGTGCAAAGAGGAGCAGATGACCCCGGGGTAGCAGAAGTTACACCCTCTATAAGTATGTGTGTGTTCCTCCAGCAGGAGCAGCATTTTGGATTGGGAAGAACAAGAGAGAAAAATAATCTTTATTCATCTTGTAGAGAACTCTCTCTGGCACTAGCAATGATGGGGGGAGCCCGGAGGGGCAGGGGACACGTGCTGGCCATGCTGTTAAGTGCCAAGGCCCAGTCTCTGCCTCTGGGTGTGAGTGGCGTGGCTGGTCTGCTCTTCTCCTCTTTCCCCACAAAAATACCAACCTAAATCTGTTGTTCCCACTCCGCTGATTGGGAACAGCCTCTGCTGTCCCCAGTATGCCTGCCACTACCTGGGAGAGCATGGCTTTGCACAGGATGCAGGGAGTGCTGGGCATTGCCTGGTCCTGTGTAGTTTAGGGGGAAAGACAGGGTCCATCAGCCCAGCTTCTACAGAAGAAAATCTAAGTTTGTGGGGGGTGGGCGATGTTTTTATAACCAAGTGTTGTGGTGCATTGATTTCACCTAACTGCAGCTGTCCAGACAGCACCTAGTGTCAGCACAGAGGAGCTTCTGGAGAGCAGTTCATGGCACCTCCACTGGCTGCCTGTTTCGGATGTGAAGTCCCTCTCTGAAGAGCTGTCGCTGCCCAGGCAGGGAGACCACGCAGGGCTGGGGTGGTCACAGGAAGGGCCCCAGCCAGCGTAAGGGCTGTGCTGAAGGAAGGAGCTCCCTCTCTTGCAGGGGATGTGGATTAGTGCCGATCAAACTGGGGTTCCCCGGTTTGTGCTGGTGGAAGGGAAGGGCTGGAGCGAGGCAGGATGGGTGACAGTGCTGGTGTGCAGCGGGACGCTGGCCTCTGAACTGTAGCTGTAGGGAGCTGAACCCAGTCTTGTGTTTCGGTAGTATCTCAAGTTGCTCTTTCCACCTGTAGAGAAAACCTTGAGGTCAGGTTGCAAAAGTTACATGCATGATTTATAGGAGCATTTGCCTGTACCACTCTTGACAAGAACATTTAAAAATATTTTGGGGGGAGAGAGTGTGACTGGACATGTTATCCCAGAGGAACAGACTCCAGCTTGGAACAGGCTGGCAAAGCTGATTTGGAATGTAACAAAATACACAAAAGGAGAGACAGGTGGATGTCTCTAGGAAGGGAACAAGACTTGTGCACAAGTAATGAGGTATGCCTAAATAGCACCAGCACAAGACTAAAAATCAAATATTCCTAGTGGTAGCACATCTATTACCAGGTAAATCACTTGATAACCCTCAACTAGGTTTACAAGCAGAAAGCAGTGTGGGCAAGGAAAACAGTCCCACACGGTGACCAGAATAACAACAGGCTTTCTCTGGACAGAGAAGTTCCCCTGTGTTGGAGGGAGGCTAAGTCATAAGAGACCTGCAGGGAAGAAAAGCACATAATGCAGCCAGAGGCAGCATGGGGATTAGTAAACGTGACTGCTGGCTCACGCGTGGTACGGGACTGTCTTTATATATGAATCGCTGTCACACTGCCAGGGGTCTTGCTGCAGAGGAGCAATGTCTGAATAGCCACTTGGATCAGAAAAATCCCCAGGAGCACTATGCTTCAAAGCATGTGGGACCTACTTACTCAGACCTGCTAGTACTGTCCCTCATCAAGAGGCTCATTTTGTATGTCTTAATACTGCTTTTTGGTACCCGTAATGACTTGTAAAATTTCTTACACTTCCTAAATAAACACTTGTAGAAAACAAGAGATGGAAACAGAGCAGTACTTCGCTCCCCTGCTTTGCATTTCATGTGGCTTTTGTTTTGCTCACAGCTCAAGACCATCTACACCTGCCTTGCTCAGGGAAAGCAAAGGATGAGTCAGGAACATCATGTACAGCACTACTGTAACCGGAATCAAGAACTCGAGGCTTAATTTACCTTCCAGCTCTGCCCTGGAGCTACACGCCTGTAGCCTGAGCTGCCTCCTCGGCTGTCGCAGACAGGCTGCGCGCTGCGGGGGCGAGAGCAAAGCTGCCCACAGGGTCGGACCTGGCCCTTAGGCTCGACCTGCTCTGAGCCAGAGGACGGCCACGGTGCCCTGAAGTGCTGCCGTGAAGCAGTGCCGCCACCCGTCCCCTCACGGCTTCCACCCCGAAGCCACGCGCGGGAAGGACTCGCACCTCTTTCGCGGGCCCCTCTCTCGGCGCCTTTGCAAGGACACCTCGCCGCAAGGGTGCCTTCCACACCATTTAAAAGCAAAATGGAGCTGGTTTGGCCCAGGTGGCTGCATGTGGCCCTTCAGTGCAGACACGCTCCTCCCCCCAAGCTCCTGAGGGCTCCTCAAGGCTCACGGTGAGAGCCCGCTACCGACAGGGCTGGGAAAAGGCGGTTTGAGGGACTAAACCTTTTTCCCGGGCTGACTGACCCCTCGGCTCCCGCCATNTTGAAGGAGGCGCTGGTGGAGACGCTGACGGGGATCCTGTGCCCGGTGCAGGCGGTGCGCGCCGCCGCCGAGGAGCAGGTGAAGGTGCTGGAGGTGACGGAGGGTGAGTGAGGGCCGGGCCGCGCTGAGGGGAAGGGGGGGGGGGGAAGGGCCGCCGCCGCCGCCGCCGCCGCCCTCCCGGAGCGTTTCCCGGTACCGGCGCCTC
>VYXH01000281.1:236854-279510 GCA_013397275.1 Burhinus bistriatus
GTTTGAGGGACTAAACCTTTTCCCCGGGCTGACTGCCCCCTCGGCTCCCGCCATGACGGGAACTCCCGGGGTGTGAGGAGACTCTCGGCTCTGAAGCCTCTCAGGCTCCTGCTCCGGGATCCTCCGGGCCCACCTGGGGCCGAGGCAGCGCCCGAGCTCGCTCCCGGTTGTCCCTCCTGGCGCCGCCGCCGCCATTTCCCCCCTCAGAGCGGCCGGCGCTGCCGCCGCGCCGCCCGGGGGCGCTGTGAGGGGCGGGCGGAGCCCCCCCNCGCCCCAGGAGTTCAGCTGCGGGTTCGCCGGTGGCACTTCTTCGCTAGGGCTGTCCCGGCCTGCAGCGAGGTGGCCGGGGGAAGCCCTCAAGGCGACGCTCTCCTCAGAGGGGCGAGAGGGAAACGGCCGAGGGGCGGCGTTGGGAACAGCGTGGTGGTGTGCGAGAACTGAGTGAGCGAGCGGCGTTCTAAGCTTGCTGCTGGTAGGACACGGAGGGGGAGGTGGGGTGGCATAGCAGTAGGCCTGTGTTGCTTTGGGCATCGCTTTCCACCTGAGCCGAAGTCTCCAGGGTTGCTCCCACGATGGTCATGGAGAGCCTCCCTGCTCCGCGATTGTCTGCAGGCCCTGTCGCACTCCCGTGGTGATCCTCTCCACCTCTGGACACGTGTGCCCTTGGGCATGCCCACGTCATCACAGAACGGTTTGGGTTGGAAGGGACCTTAAAGGTCACCTAGTTCCAACCCACCTGCCATAGGCAAGGACACCTTCCGCGAGACTACTATCCAACCTGTGCTTGAACACTTCCAGGGATAGGGCATCCATGTCCTGCAGGTCATCGTCTGTACATGGCGTGTTTTAGGTTGACTGTGTCAGGATGTAGATGTAAGCTCATCTTGTGTGAAACTCCTGCACTGGGGCTCCATTGTCCGTTGTGGAAAGCTGAGGATATGCAAGACGCTGGAGCTGGATGGCAACCGGCCTATGGCTTTGAAAAGACAGAGCTTAAAAGAGCAAACACCCCAAATTCAATCAGTGTCTCTAATTGTTCCATTACTCATCTGGCCTTTTTATGGTGGCACTAGGCTAGCTCATGCACTTGCTGCTTTTCCTGGGTGGAAGCTTAAAAACCTATTGATGGTAACGTTTTATTTCACTTCAGCTCAAATTTTATGACCCATCCCGAAGAACTGCAATTTGTGGAAACCGCTGGAAGATTTGCAGGCAGTCTGCTGTGACGGGAGCTGCGCTCTGGAGAGCTTGGCACTGCAGCCCTTGGCCCTGAGTAGTGCCTGCAGCCCAGCAGCTTGATGGGCTGGTTGTTCGTGGACCCTCCTGGAAGTTTAGTCTTACCTTTGTCTGACTGTGCCATTCTGAAAGTGTTTGGTGAATTGTTTTAAAGTCTTTCTACTCCTGAACTTTAGCTCAGAAATGTTATCAAAGGAAGCTTATGGTAAAGAGAAGGTGTAAGGGCGCGACTGGGTCAAGAATAGTCTTGTGATTATGTTACTCTGGGAATGAAAGGAAGGCAGATTATTTGATAAAATGTTTCTTGTTGTGCAGTGCCTTAACATGTGCTTGTGACACTGAGCTTAAGTCTTCCTTGACTCATTATGGGAAATCTGTGTGTTGCTGTCGCAGCTATTGGAGGTGATGAGTAGTAGTGCGAGTCTGGAAGTGCTGTGAGGTTCATTGAGCCATAGAGCCTTTGCCTTGCAAAGCTACTACAGTCAGGTGCTCTTCAGTGGCAATTTTTTTTTCCCCAAACAGTCTGAACCTCACCACAAGAAATGAAATCAAGTTTGTGTAATGGTTTGATTAACAAATTTCCAGAAAAGAATATTTTTTGTGGGCTCTAGTTGATGGATGTCCCTAAGGTCCCTTTGAGAGCCCAGGAATGCAACAAAATTATATTTGGTGGATAATGTTAAGGGCAAGAGGAATGGAGTCATCTGCCCTTCTATTTTTTCACCGTTTTACAAATATTCTAAAGTCACCCAATACTCTGTAGTTGCAATCCCAGAACTGCACAGGTCTATTGCAGGGCCTGTACCTGTGACCTGGAGGAGGCTACAGAATACCCTCTTGTGCAGTTTGCAGGTGACACCAAACTGGAGGGGAGGCAGTTGATGTCCTTGAGGACAGGGCTGCTGCCCAGAGCACCCTGCAGGAATGGACCAAGAGGAACCTCCTGAAATTCAGCAAGAAGATACCAAGTTCTGCATCTGGGACAGAAGAACCCACCACAGAGATGTGGGTCAGGCACTGCCTGGCTGGGCAGCAACTTTGCAGCAAAGGGCCTGGAAATCCTGGTGGCCAGTGAGCTGGACAGTGTGCCCTGGAGGCCACCTGCATCCCGGGCTGTATGAACAGGATTAGAGGCAGTGCTCAGCCCTCTCTGGTCAGCACTTGTTAGACCACATCTAGAATACTTGTCCGGTTTTGCTTCCACCCGCCCCAGTACGAGAAAGACAGTGACAAACAGGAGTGAGTTCAGCAAAGGGCCATCAAGTCGGTTGGGGAACTGCAGTACTCGCCACATGAGGACACGCTGGGTGAGAGGGGTTTTCCAGTATGGAGACAAGAGGGTTGGGGTTAGATCTGACAGCAGCTTCTGGTAAGTATGAGGAGGTTGTCAAGACACTGGGAGGTGGGAGGGGATGAAGGAAAACAGGCACAAACTGAGACAAGAGGTTCAGACTGGATATAAGGAGAAATTTTTTCACTGTGAGGAAAGCCAAGCTTTGGAGCAGATTGCCTGTAGAAGCTATGCTCTTTCCATCCATGAGTATCTCCTGCCTAGAAAATGCTCTGAGCAACCTGATATGATGCTGCTGATGCTGCTTTGATCATGGGGATTGGACTGGAGACCTCCTGAGGTCTCTTACAGCTGAATTATTCTGCGCTTCTGGGATTCCTTCCCTCTTGTCCTAGTCAAGCAGCCTGGGAGGAAGCTATATTCTCCTTTCTGTGCTGTATTTGGTATGGAGAAACTTGCAAAAACTGAGAGGAGGAGCTAAAGGAATACAGTGTTTGTCAACACTGTATTTTTGAGGTAAAGAAATGTAGATAATATGTGTCAGAAGTACTTTCAAGCAACAAAGAATGTAGTATCATTAAGGAGCATAACGAAGATGCTGAAAGTGAAATTGAGGGTAGTAGACAAGAGCATAAATATTGGCACTTTTAATGAAAAATAAATGAAGGTAGGCAAAAAAAAAATTGAGGAAAAACTTGTTAAAGACATAAAAACTCAAGATGCTTTCAAACGTTGCAGAAGCAGAACTCATTTCAGAGGTGTTCATAGCCACAGGTGACTGAAGTGTGCAAAGTACATTCAAGGAGTGTAAGGCTGCAGAAAAGCTGAATTCTTTGTGCTGCGTTGACTTAACTTGTCACATTGAAGAGCCTCTACAGGAGACACGTTGGAGGGTCCACATCAAGTTGAAGCATGAGTAGGAGCAGTTTCACTTAGGGGCTTACTTTTAAGCAGCAAGCGCTACAGGATGCATCTCCAAGAGTTTTAAAGGGACTCAAACATTAAATTACTGTGCTGTGAATTGTGCTGTAAAACTTGCCACTTAAGGTCATTTAGGGACCAGATAAATGTAAGTTGGTAAGCACAGGACAGCTTTTAGTAAGGGCTCTAAGGTGAGGAGCAGAGGGGTGAATGTTGGGCTTGTTACAGGTGAGTCGATGTGGCTTTTGCACTGCCTGTAATAGTTAAAATTATGTCGAGAGTTGGAATGAGGAGAGCAGGGTACATGAGATTGTTGTGGATGAGTCGATCTATGTTTAATAGAAGAGCTGTTTGAGGGAGTCCTGGGACTGCTAAAAAGCTTTTAGAAAATTCCCTTACTGAAACTTTTTGAAGAAACGGGACTGCTGCAGACAGCGCTTGAATTAATAACTGATTAAAAGCTTGAAGACAAGAGGTAGAAGTGACTGGTCATGTTTCACACTGCAGGGAGATAATCAAGAGTCCTATGTGAAGCTGGACTGCTCAGCATGTCCATAAATTATGTGGAAAAGAGTCAATAGTGGTGTGGCAAAGTTGTTGATAGTGCTGTTCAGTCTGGCTGGGGTGAGAATCTGTGGCAAAAATTACAGAATGATTTCACAAGAGTGAGTTGAGTGTGCAAACAGTAGGTGTAGGTCAGTGTTGGTCCGCAAAGTAATGCAGCGGGAGGAGGAGACAGCCCAGATGATACCTTAAAAAGTAATGAGCTGTCCTAACTATTGTCACTGGGAGAAGAGATCCCATTGTCAGTGTAGAGAGTTTCCTGAAAATACCCATTCACTGCTCTGCCGTGCTCGGAAAGCCAAATGGACCGTTAAGGAGGGAACAGAGAACAAAGCGCGACATAAATTCCTCATGCTTCTGCAGCCCGAGTGCCGCATGCATTACTGGCTTGTTGCTCTCAGGAGGGCTAAAGCAGGGCAGTAAAAACGCAGCACGGAGACGTTCACAGAGGTGTGGAAAAGCTTCTGTTCTCAGAAGGAGCGAATACATTGACTTTTCTGCCTGGGAAAGAGTGGAGATGGAGGCTCTAAAATCATAAGTGACAGAGAAGGTGAGTGAGGATTGATTAATTGTGACTTCTTTTAAAGCTAAGACCAGATGAAAATGAACCTGAAATGAGCAGAAGGAAGTAGGTTGCTTCCCCCGGTGTGCAAACTATGGAACTCATCGCTGTTGGATGTTAGAGGTAGAAATAGTTTAAAAATGGTTTAACATTCCTGGAGGAAAAAACTCATCAAGAACCGTTAAACACACTGGTTGGGTGCACCACCTGCTTTAGGAGGTTCCGAAGGCCAAGATTTCCGAGGGGGTGTGTTGGGGGAAGCGTTACTCTGCCCTCGCCTCTTTTCTTAAGCTGCTTGCGGGTTGGGTTGTGTAATACGGTTAAGCCAATACAGCAGTTAGCTCTCCCTGAGTGTTGTGTGCTGCTCAGGGCTAGTGCCCGCTCTCTTCCATGCAGGGTATAGCCAGATGAAGTTGGTTCAGTTTTTTGTGAGGGCGCAGTCAAGCTCTCTGAAGCGGATTGATAGTGGATCTGGCTGGTGCTTGTACAAGGGGATGGCTAGAAAGACAGAGTCAGAGGTGAGCCTCTGGAACAGGCTGAACTGTCCAAGGGGAGTCTCCTGTCTGACTCGATACAGCTGTCCTGGAGGAATACAGGACATCAACTCTGGAGTCAGGACATGGTGGCAGTTTTTTCCTGCCATGTCACCCGTTAGCAACTTCCAGACGTGTCCTCAGCAACTCAGTCTCTTCCCTGCTTTAGTGTCTTCTGTCTGCTGAGAAACTGTGGGAATAGGCACCACCTGACAGTTTGGGGATGGAAGATGCATTATTGTTGGTCTCCAGAAAGGTGAAAGTTCACCTGGTAACCTTTGTTGTCTTTAGGTTGTAATGGAACATAAATAAAAGCAATGCCTGAGACTGTTCAGGGGGAAGGCAGGGGAAGTGAGAGCTCCGGGCTGTGGAGTGGTGCTGCTGTGTGTGCATCTAACTTGGCTCAACTCCACCGTTGACTTGTTCCCGGGGAAGTGGGGATAGTGTTTCCATTACCCCTTTACCTGGTCCGTCCAGGTAACACCGTACACCACCTCTGATGGTATATGTGTGCATACCATGGCTGACGTCATATGACTTGAGGATAATTCCTTAATGTGTAAAAATAATCTCTTCCTCTAGATCTTACTATATTGGAGAACACATATGGAGGCCAAACCATCTCCAGGAATGTCAGAGCAGGGACAATGTCACTCTGAAGGAGGTGCATGTCCACCAGGAGGGATCATACTTCGACCCTACAAAGAGGAGCAGTGTCTGTAACACATTATTCTAAATTATGCTGATAAGGAGTTTTAATGCCAACTTCTTATATGGTTGAAAAATACCACTACCCGCTTGCCTGGTTAGGTAACAAGTTTGATGTTTAATGGTGACAGTAGTAAGTCTCTGAGCTATCGGCTCTCGTGCTCTGGAAATGTGGTGGTGATAGATGAATGGCTCCAGGCTGTCCAATGGCTCTTTTGCCTGTCTATGTGTTTCTGTTTGCCCTTTTTGCAGGTAGAAAAGGCATTTATAAGGCTGTCTTCAGTGTGGCTTATGTTGTGACATCTTGTGTGTGAAAAGGCGTCTTCAGCTCAGTCTTGTGCAAGGTCATTTGTTGCCAGAAGCTAGAGATTCGCAGGTGGCTGTGGAGATGGTGCTGACCTTGGCAAATTGACTTGTGTCAATCTGGGCACGCTGACCGTCTTCAAAGTTTCTTTTCCATCTTTTTTGAAACTAGTCCAGTGCAGGAGACAAACTAGTGTTGTGATTTGAACATGATCTCAGATTTGAATATTGGCTTTATGGGTTCTGTAAATCCTGTGAATGGATATATTGAGCTCGATTTTTAACCGGAGTTAACATTTCAATATTGAACTGAACTTTTAACAGGGAAATCAAAACAAGAAATGGCCATGTTGGGACATGTGATATCTGACTTTCAGGAAGAATGGTTTTCACAGCAGCAAGTGCCATTATTTGCACTGTGAAATGCTGCAGGCGTGTTGAGAGTAGTGCAAAGTTGTGAAGAAGGCATTTCAAGTGAGATACCTAAAGCCATCCCGGATGGTGGAGAGGGCTGGCCTTAATCTTTCTGTCCGTTAATGAACAATAAGGAAAATACAGTTGCAGTTTTCAGAGGTGGGCTGAAAAAAAAGGGTGCTTTTGGAGTAGTCGTTGAGTGTCGTGATGGATGTTGAAGAAGTTCCTCAAAGCAGCACATTTGTAGTGTGTAAAAACTATGGCTAAGCGTTAGGTACTTGCTTGGCGTTTCATCTAGTCTGTCTGGAGATGTCCTCCACACTCTGCACTGCTCTGACCTCATGGATGACCCTGCTTTGAGCAGGAGGTTGGACAGGATGACCTCCTGAGGTCCCTTTCAACCCTTTATGATGATGTTATTGAAAACCAGTCCTGTGGAAAATGTTCCCCGCGCCTGTTTAGCTGAAGACTGTGATGCACAGAGGTTGGGCAGATGTTTGGTAAAGGGAACTCGATTTCTGATGCTGCTGGACTTGTAAGATCTGGTCTCTGCAAACTGGACGTTGTTTTGATTTGGAGTGTCGGCAGCCATGGGGCAGTGGATTCACCTGGGCTGGCTGCAGCAGCTCCCATGGCCTCTTCCTCCACCACTGCTTGTCTCTGTCCCTAGCAGAGACAACTAAAAGGGACCTGTAGCAGCTCCTGAACCAGCTCTGTATGGACATACTGAGCTGGACTCAGTTGGTGCTGGCCCGCTTCAACAAGGCAGGATGGTGAAGTGCAGTGATTCAGTAGAAAGTCCTGCTCGTTTATTCTTCCCTGATTGCTTAATACTGTTTTCTGGTTTGGCCTGCTTAATTTCTCCAAAAACTTGGGGTGAAGAGGTTCCATAAACTGCTTATGCGGTGCATGGAGCTTAGTTGTGAAGGAGGAGAGTTGGATTTCACCAATAGTGACATTAATGGAGAAGAGAAGCAGGGCTGGGAGGAAATGAATGTCTTTGCTAAATGTTCCCTGTGCCAGGCTCTTCATTAAAAGTTTCTAATCTTTTGGCTTTACAGACTTTATCTTGGGAAGAAGACTTGATGTTTCTGGTATCTGAAATCTGCAAAATATAAGTGGAGGAAGTGCTTATCAAGAGATGTGTTTGAACTGCAGTTACCCATGACAATGATAGAAAGTTGCTAGCCAACTGGGAAAAAAAACAATAATAAACCAATTCTTCGAGAAAAGAGGAGCCAGTGAGCTATACAATGATCAGTGTAATTTCAGTCCCTGGAAAGATTCTTGGACCAGCTCATTAAACAGCTTGCCAGTGTCTATAACATAATAGGATAAATAGGTGCTACACAGCTAATACTGTTTTATATGATCTGTTCCCGATAAATCCATCCAATTTTTATTTCACGGGAGAGCTGGCTTATTGCTTAAACAAGCAAGCACTGAGTATGAATGATCTGAGCTCAGTAGGAATCCTGACATGAATTTGCCCCGCAACGGTCACTTATCAGTTAAGAGGATACAGTTTTGTAGTATTTTTAAGATGCACAGTTGGCCGAAAATCCGTGCGTAATCACTGGCTTATTGTCAGACCCAAGGGGCTTTTAAGACAGAGCTCTTGGTCGCTACAGTAGCGAGTACACCTCTAGTTTACCAACCATGGCACTGCAATCTGCTTGGAGAGCAGAATTAAAAAGATGTTGGAAAACTGGAGAGTTGGCCTAAAATCATTGAAACAAAATATTGTAAATCAAGTCCAGAGTACTGTATGTAAAGGGAAAAAAAAATCAAATGCATATATGCCAACAGATTTAAAGATGACAAAATAGTCATAGTAGTGAGTTGCAACTGTGTGAAGCCATTGCATTTATTCTGGCTTCCTAGTTCATTTATACCCTTTAAAAACGTGGCTGAAATGGAATACCATACTCAAGTCTGGAATATTGCAGACAGCTAGGAGAATAATTACTGCTACAATTAAGAGGAGTGTTATGTTAAGTACTTCTCAGAATCAGGCTCCCTGCTTTTGCAGCTTGGATAAGAGGTTTTTTTTCCTCCTTTTTAAAATGCATGATCAATGAAGAAAGGTTGAAGGAACTGGGCATGTTCAGTGTAAGCATGGGAAAGTGAGAGGCAATTATCTCCCAACCCAGAAAAGCCTCTTACAAGTGAGGTGGATATTAGGAGAAACTCAGATAACCGCCTTTGTGAAGCACTCAAATATGCTGCCAAGGAAAGTTGCAGAACTCTTTTTGAGAAGAATTTTCAAGACTTTTTTTGCCAGGGATGCTGTCAGCATGTTTAACCTGTCCAGGGCAGTCAGGTTGTCCTGGCGGGACCTCGGGGCATACCTTCTGCTCCACAGTTTCTAGAGCTAAAACCTCACGAGTGCATTTCTAGTGAAATTAAATGAAGTACTTAGTACAGTTATCAGCTGTTAAAGTTGCATTTTTAAGCAAATTTATTGAGGCATGTGGATTTACCATACCAGAACAGCTGCTCTTCCTGGTTTTTATTTCCTGTGCTCAGTCATCAACAGAATTGGTACAAGCATTTTAATTTTGCCTTTGTTACAGAACTTGCTTGGCAACTAAAAGAAGCTTTTGCTTTTTTTTGGACAAATTTTTTGATGGAGAAGGTCCCGCAGCACGAGTAATTGTACAGGCAGTTCCTGGTGTCAGTGTGCCCAGGCAGAGTTTGCTCAGGAAGGCGCTTGGTGCATTCTGAACTGTCTTCGGGTGTGTTTTGGGACAGCTGAAGTGATGTTTCCAAATCACTCTCTGGATGAACCTGGGTTGTCGGAAAAGGAACTGCTGGCTGACAGTCTTCTGTCTTACTCCATCCTGGATCTTATCCATGCATCCCTCATGTAGGAATTTGACTGATGATGTTACATTGTAGATGATATATATATATTTTTTTTTAACATTGTAGATCATTTGCTTGTTATTAACCTGCATTGCAAAATATTTTGCCCACGAGAGAAAGAAATAAGATGCTGAGAAAATAAATGAAGTTTGTGCAGAAAGCATAAGGGAGAATTAATGCTTGTGATTCATTTGAGTAGCTACACTTTGGAATTATCTTATCCGTCCCACGTATGAGTCATTCAATTGGTATGATGTCTTTCTCCAAAAATCTCGATGAGTTTTGCTGTGTGGGAATAAAAGCTATGATACCAACATTTATTTATTTATTTATTTATTTTTCTTGCAGAATTTGGTGTTCATTTAGCAGAACTGACTGTAGATCCCCAGGGAGCTCTGGCCATCCGTCAGGTGAGTTTACCTGGAACTGTAGAAAGAATTTTGATGGTCGTTTCCTTGGTTTTTAAAAATATTCTCTCATGTTTCCAGGTGAAAAATTGAAGGTAGCTTTCCATTAATGCTTCTCCATTTTCTTTTACAGATCTCTAGAGTTGTTACTTTCTCTTTCAACATTATTCAGGTGTTATGTACTTACCTTTTTTGAAAATAGTGCTTTTTGCTCAATGCATTGCATCCATTGCTCAATGGATGGCCATCACTGTAGCTTTTCTTTGCCTGTTTCACAAAGACTTTTTTGCATTTTGGCAAGCCCTTTTGCCCCTCTAAAAGCAGCACGGTGGGACGGGAGGCTGAGCAAACGGGTCAGGGGTGACACTTGCCGTGGTTGCAAGATCTGTTACTGATTCTTGACCTCTCTTCTAATACAGCTAGCCTCTGTCATTTTGAAACAGTATGTGGAAACTCACTGGTGTTCTCAGTCAGAAAAGTTTAGACCTCCAGAGACCACAGAAAGGGTAAGATTTGGTTTCACATTCTCTACTTTGAGTCACTTTATCCATCAAGAATGTTAATTTTGTAGGTGGTTTAAAAAGTGGCAGTGCCCTTGTATATTATGAGGATTAATGGCTTCAGTTAAGGTTTTCTGACGTTTTTCACTTCAAAAATCTGTTTTCAGTTGCTTAAAACAACACTAGACTTGAGAAGCTTCGGCTAATTTCTGTAGGAAGAGTTCAGCCATAATGTTTCTGCTGCTCTAAGAGCAAGTCTAGAAGAAAGCTGCTTTGTAAGTTTTACAAATACTGATTCTGGCAGTCCTTTTTCAGAGATTTGCTAAATCTTGTGTTTTTCAGCTTGGGACTTAAAGACTATTTTCCCATGACAAATTTCATGTTAAAGGTCTGCCAGGTTTCATTAAAAATCTGTTCAGTAAGAGTGTCTAATAGCTGAAATGGCCGGAGATTCTAGCCCTTTGCCACTTCGACTGTTGACTGGACCATCTTTCACATCTAGAGTATGATTCATCCCATCCAGAGATAGTTGCTTGAAACAGATCTTGTGAATTATGCCCCAGAAGTGCTGGGGTTTTTTTCCCATTCCTTTACAGTTGAGTAACTAGTTCTCGTTTACCAAAATCTTCCAAATTAAGCAAACATAGTCCCTGACACTGGACCTGGGATTCATCTTGGCTAATTCTGGATGTCTTCCATGTAGATATCCACATCCTATCTAATTGCAGCTGTGAGCTATTTACTGTGTGCTTGGCCAAGTGCTCTGTGTGAGAAAAGTGCTACGTTAAAACACACCGTGCAGTTTTCCATAAAAAAATTACGGGGTGTAGCGTGCAAGGTTTGTCTGTCTCATGAGCGTTCATTTTGTAAAAACAATATGGAATCAATATCAGGACACAGTCATAGGTATAAAAATTTTATTAAATTGTTTTATGACTGGGGATCTGTTTTGCTAAATAATGTTATTCTCTACAGGCGAAAGTTGCTATTAGGGAGCTCCTACCCAATGGGCTGAGAGAATCGATCAGCAAAGTGCGCTCGAGTGTTGCTTACGCAGTTTCAGCAATAGCCCATTGGGACTGGCCCGAAGCCTGGCCCGAGCTTTTCAATCTCTTGATGGAGATGCTGGTTAGTGGAGATGTGAATGCAGTGCATGGAGCCATGAGAGTGCTTACAGGTATGTGTATGCGAGAGCTTTGGCAAGGCTGATGTAGGAAGCAATTTAGGCTTCTCCTTACCTTGGTATCCTATCACTTTTCACTCCAAATTGAAGAAATTGGAATTTGCTGCTGCTTTTCTCCTGGGCGTGATGCCTGTTGGTCACTGTTGAATTGCAAGCTGAAGGAGAAGGTTCTGTGCTACAGGTTTCTAGCTCAGAAGGAACTTTAATTGTAACACCTTGTTTTCCTGATACCCGCAATTTTTAGCGTGATATTTTTCTGCTTGCCTTCAAGGATTGCCATGGGTAGGCCAGATGACACTGGTCTAGTCAAGTACAAATCAACATTTCCCATATGCTTAATGTTTCCAAAAGATTCTGTTGTTGCTGTTGCCTACAAATTTGTTTCCTTATAAGAACTTACCTTCTTTTTCCACTTTCTAGAATTTACACGGGAAGTGACAGACACACAGATGCCACTTGTTGCTCCTGTCATTCTTCCAGAGATGTACAAAATTTTCACAATGGCAGAGGTACTGAATGGCATTAGTGGGAATGTTTCTTGGAGCAGAGAAACTCTTAAGCTGTACTGTAGTATGAGTTAGACTTAAAGAATTTTCATGATGATGCGATAGTTGATGGCAGCTAATGTTTCAACAGAAATGTTGAAGCCAATGATAAGAGAATCACGTTAAAGCAAAAAATAAATACAATTAAAATAAAATAAAAGGAAATAAAAGTATCTTGTGTTCCTGATCTATTATTTAAACTTTTTTCTAGGTGTATGGTATTCGCACAAGGTCGCGTGCAGTGGAGATATTTACCACGTGTGCCCATATGATCTGTAATATGGAGGAACTGGAAAAGGCAAGAGTTTAACTTACCATACAACATACATTGAATTCCAACTGAGCGAGGTTCTAAATAATCGTTGATATGAAAATGAAACGTTGGAGAATTATATACTCTGTCAGCTGTAATTCTGGGGAAGAGGGTGTAATTTAATACATGTAAAGTGGCTAACTCTCTCCTTTACATGCATGCCTTGATACTGTGACTTGGTTTCGATAATTAAGTTTAACTTGTGACGTATCAACAGACGTGCTTGGAACAGCTCAGAGAAAGGGCAGTCGGCATGGGGGGAGATAGTCTATCATCCTTGTGTTTGGAAATTCTTGTCATAGCTTCCAGTCTCCGGGTGAACCGTGTGTCCTGATAAACTGGCTGTCTGGCTTAGGATGGGCATTTTTCAGGCCCTTGGGTGAGACATTGGTTACAAGCTCCTGGAACTTCATCAGTTGTTTTAGCATACATGTTAGCCTTTTGTTCGTAAACGGGCGGTGGAAACCAAACCAAACAAAATGTTAGAAAAATAGCTGTTAAGAAAGAAGCACGATGCAGTTAAGCAGCTTTATACACGAGCCTCCTGTCTGGCTCTGAGCACATCTGCGTTTTATATGGCCTTCGAGAAGTGGGTTTCCCAGCACTCTCCAGACAATACATTGTTCTCTTTAACTTTTTTTTGGGGTGAGGATAGGAAAGGGTGACGCTCAATGTAGCAGCTGGTCGTTGCTGGGTGGCTATAGCTGCTGTTTCCTCCCTGTTTGCACAGGGAGCAATTCAGTGCAGACTTCTGGGAAGTTCTGATAATTACACCCTATCTGTACTGCACTGACAAGGTTACTTATGCAATAGTATCATGCAGCTGGTACCAGTATCCAAAAGATAGTAGTAGCTCCCCACTGTCTTATTCTGGAGGAGGGCTGAAAGTGTCCTTTACATTGTATACAAAACTTTTCCTGTTGAAATTTGACTTTAAAGAAGAAGAGAAAAAGAGGCAATCTTTTTATAAATTACTAAGGTGGTATTTCATAGTTGATTTAAACATACAACTTTGCTGTCTTAGCTATGGAGTTATGAGAAATATTCTCAATAAAATTATTTTTGTCCAATATTACTTGCTCTGCCAAGCACTGCTTATGGAGTGCTTTGACATCTGGAAAAAGAATTACTGCATTTTCCTAGGAAGAATTCATCTTGGTAATCTTCAGGCCAGCTGTTGATACTCAGCTCAAAAAGAGCTTGTTTGGTTTGGGGGAGGGTGGCTCAGGAGGGAGACAAATGCCACCCGCAGGGTTCAGTGTAATTGCTGGTGTGGGATGTAGTCACCCCAGGCTTCTTTTACAGCCTAGGGGGTGCCCGGGTGGTAGGGTGCGGGGCATGATTCATCTAATCAAATGAAAGTGCCTCTTTAGGGGGTTGTGCACTACTCCTGAGACTCTTCGGACTGGATTGTCTGGATGTCTCTGAAGTGATTAGCTTAGACGTAGGTGTGTGTTTTGTAGCAGTCTGTGCTGTGTGGTTTTGAAGGGTGGGATTCAGCTGAGCTTAGGAGAGAGCCAAAGTGGTGTCTGAAAGAAGTATTTCATGTGACTTTGCAAGGTTCTGCAGTTGCTATCAGTCTCTCTTCAGTTTTGTAGCAGAAAAGTGCAATTTCTGTTGGTTCTAGTGCCTTACTTGTCAGATGTCAGGGTTCTGTATGTAGTATTCACCTGTGCTTGTATTGATTGTAACCAGGGTGCAGCCAAAGTCCTGATTTTTCCTGTGGTGCAGCAGTTCACAGAGGCCTTTGTTCAGGCCCTGCAAATACCTGATGGACCTACATCAGACAGCGGGTTTAAGATGGAAGTCTTAAAGGTAAGTCACTTAAGACTGATTAAATAAAGCGATACACTGTCAGATGTGATGGAAAACAGAGAAACTTGAGTGCATGTCACCTCTCCTAGTATTGCTCATGTTAGTAATAGCGAAGGGTTTTGGCTCCCAGCACTATACAACATTGAAGTAAATTGTTCTGCCTGTACCGAAGATACCTGTGATGAGATCCATAGGGATCTGTCCATAACATGATCCATAGGGAGGATCGATCCATAGGACAATCTGTCCTTGTCATTCGCTGGTCTGAGACATCTCGGATGCATCTTGTTTGGATGCCATAGTCAGTAGTTAAATATCTGTCTTTTCTAAAGACGCTGCAGAATTCTCTATGTGCATGTAGCTTAGTGCGTGGGGACAAGAGTGCCAGTGTGGGTATGGAGATCCCTTCAACAGCTGGGAAAGCGCTGGAGTTCTAGGGTGCACTGCCTGCAACGTGGGAGAGAAAAGAAAACTCAAAACCAGAAGCTGCAGAATCAAATCCACATCTTTCATTTACTTGCACATCTGCTGGGGTAAGCAAGACTTGGGTCAAGGCATACAGGTTTCTGAAGATGGATGGCTGAGGCCCATTCAGCCACGTTCCCTGAAGAAAACAATAAGGGAGAGTTGTTGAAGACAAGCATCAAAAGTTTTTTATAATGACCAGCTTTGTGCTGGAGCCATGGAAATAAACGCTGGGAGGATGCTATGGTATTATACAAACTAGCAACTACTGAGTTCTGTGTTGTGGAACTTGTTTTCTTAGTCCTGTTAAAGGCAGCAGTACCCGGGTTATGGCATCCTGTCCCTTCTCAGTAAGGGGCTGCAGGTGTCGTACACTGGAAGCAGCAGGAGCTTATTTCTTGCTGTGCAGCACTGTATGGAAGGGAGTTGGGGGTAGGATGTTGGCAGGTTTTGTTGAGAGAGTCTCTTGCGGGTTTTTCCGCTGTGCACTGGGATTCCTAGGACAGTAATATAGTTGGGGAGACCTTATTGCTCTCTACAACTACCTGAAAGGAGGTTGTAGTGAGATGGGCGCTGATCTCTTCTCCCAAGTAACAAGTGATAGGACAAGAGGAAACGGGTTCAAGTTGCCCCAGGGGAGGTTTAGGCTGGACATTAGGAAAAAAATTTTCATGGAAAGAGTTATCAAGCATTGGAACAGGCTGCCCAGGGAGGTGGTTGAGTCACCATCCCTAGAGGTGTTTAAAAGTTGTGTAGATGTGGTGCTTGGAGACGTGGTTTAGTGGCAGACCTGGTAAAGTAGGGTCAATCGTTGGACTGGATGATCTTAAAAGTCTTTTCCAACCTGAACGATTCTATGATCCTATATAGGAACACTAACATGAAGGGGATGCTCTAGGATACTCTGCAGGGTGTGCTCTCGATTTGAACAGCAGCTCAAGAATGTCTGAATCTCAGCTTCCAGATACGCGCATTCGGATGTTTAATGAATAGAAGTAGTTTTCAGCCTACATGGAAAGCAGCTGTAATTGATAATTTCACTCTAACCATAGCCAGTTCTTCTGTTCTTGCTACAGTCGTACATTCTGCAGCCTTTTTTGTTGTTTACGTAACAGTGCTTACTGGAATTGGAGCTGTTTGTACTTGTATGTCTGCACTGATACACAGCAGTAGTCTCTTGAAAGATGTGACAGGCTGGGAAAATATTTGAGGAAATGTCATCATGTTTTTGCTCTGTTCCTTAATTGTGCGTGGGCATCTGCTTTTGGCCACTGCTAGGTAGGGGCAGTACAAGAGAGGATTTTGGTCTGAATACACTATTGTATCTTGGATGGCATTGATGGCAGCAGAAAATCAGAATGGATTTAAACAGTAAATTCAGATCTGCTGCTGACAAGTGGTTTGTAGGAGGCTTTTTGTGAAGAGATGGGTATTCTGGCTGTTGACTCAGGGCAATTCAAGTTTTTGTCACTTAGGGTTTCTAAGCTGATGATACCAATTTTCTAAGGGAAAAGGGATTCACGTGAAAGACCCGTAAATTGCCTTCCCTTTCAGAAAAGTGGATTTTATAGTCATTGTAATGCAGAAGTAAGAGACCTCAAGGGATTAGTTAAGCCAGCTCTACAGATGAGATCATTACAGGAACCCCTTGAAATGCTTATGCAATGGAGGAGGGAATTGAGACTTTCTTTTGTAGTACATTTTCAACCAGATGCGAACTCAATCCTATCTTTTTTTCCTTAATGAAGTGCTTTGCAGGAAGATGATCCCCCCCACCCCCCGCCCTTCCCTGCCTCCTGAGAGCTTTGCACTCCAAGGTTTGTGGAGTTCTCAGTGGAAATCAGAGGCAGCCCTGACCTAAAATGTCTTGCTTTCCATACACGAACGTTATGCAGGACAGTGTCGAAAGCTTTAATGAACAGTATTGAAGCGTACACATCTGCCTGATCTGCTAGGACGGTTATCCTGTTTAAGTAGGTTGGATCACGTCATGGCAAACCACTGATTGTTAATTTGTCCCCAATCTTTCCAAGTGTAGTTATGAGTTTAGAAGCAGTTTATCAGAAAGTCAGTGCCAGTAACCCACAGAGGAGATGGGAGGTTTGACCACAACAAAAAACCCCATGAAGACTAGCACAAAATATCAGTAATGTAATTCATTGTTTTGTTGTTTGATAGTTTAGCATGAATTAAATTGGTATCTCTGAGGATAAATGAGCTGCAACTTAAATGATTCTTGAATGCCAATTCCAACGTTGTTGAACATGCCACTATTGATTGTTTGAGAGAAACAGCGTGATTAAACGTGACAGGTAGCAGAGTTAAGGCAAATTTCATAGCAAGGGAATACAAATATGACATACTTTTAGTATGCAGTAAGTATATTAAGAGCACCAGTTAACCAACAGTCTAAAGTATCTTACAACCTTGCTGTAGTGCTTCTTTGCTTATACTTAAAATCTGCTCTTTTGAAACCTGTTAAGTGTGTCAGAAAAGTTATGCTTGTATTTTTTTGGTTTTGGAACAAATAATTAGTTACAAAAAAATAATTACTCCTACCCTCTTTGTTCTTGGATGGAAGACAAGGTGGTAGCTGTGTTTTGGGGGCAAATTTCCTAAGTTTATAAGCAAAGCACATAACCTGCACCTGCACTCTTACTGAACGTTTAGCTTTAACATGCTTTCCTGCTGCTGGCTAGCGTATATTTTAAACTTTTTACCCACAAATTTGGGAGTTCCTTCTCTGTCTAAAGACACGAGTAGGAGGTGAAACAAGAAAAGGCTGTAATACAGCATGACTTTAAGGAAATGCTGAGCAATTATTGGAGATGTGGTTGGATGTTTGCTTGTGGAATAGCTGGGAGGGATTCAGGAGCTGTCCTGTTGCTCCCCCAGTGGTGATTTCAGTGGATTTCAGTCTGTGTGGTGACTCAGGCTGCAGGTGTGGATACGGTCGGTTATTGCCTGGCTTGGCCATTAAACGTCCTGCTTGGGGAGCAGCTTCACTTCACTCTGAAGAGAGATGGATAAAGATTTTCTTGGAGGATTTAATAGGTGGTGGAGCAGTACGTGGAGGTTGACAGAGGAGGAGAGAAGGAGGAGGAGATCTGTGAAGCAGTTCTTTTAGCTCAAACAAGCAGTGAGAATTGGCAGAACGAGAGGCCAGGGGTTGAAATACAACATTTGACAGGAGAGTGTGCTCTTTTTTTAACGACGTGCACTGCGGGAAAGTGGTGAACTTGCAAATGCAGCCTTCTATTGTTAGGCCTGCAGATCTATTGAATTGAAAAACTCGTTTAGCACTACAGCAGTGCTTCCTGCAAGGTTGTCTTGGCATATAGCTTAGAAAAACTTGGATGGGGTTTGTAAGCATTGGCATATGGAACAAGTCTCTTTAGATGCTACTGTGGCCGTAGTCAGGGTTGACTTTGCAGCAGTCCTGCAGATCAGGTTCAGATCCTCTGCCAGCACCTGCATAAACTTTTTTTTTCTTTTTTTTTTTGTCCCCTTTTTTTCCAGAGGTTGGTTTTTGTCAACAGGTCTTTTCTGTAACGCTTCTATTGCTTCCCAGACTTAAACTTATTTATCTGGACTATCGCTGGCTGTCCACTCTTGACAGACACAGTGGCCACAATACATATATTAGAATGTTGGGTTTTTTTCTGGAAGGTGAATTATTATTTTTTATTTCTATTAGTGTACCCAATGCTACAAACAAACAAACTGGATGAACTGTTGAGTTTAGTATTGGGTAAGTAGGAACAAACTTAGACCCATATTTCTCGCAGAGGCTGCCAGTCAGGCAGTTTGAGGGGCTCTTCTGGAACTAATATAGAATAACTGGAGCTGTGCCCCTGTGGAAGGAGAGCGGTGTCTGTTAGGAGAGTGAGAGTTCTCTGACTCCTGGAGGATCCCAAAAGCTTTTTGGCAAGTGTCAGTGAAAGGGCTCCCTAAACCAGGGTGATCAGCTTCATGAAACCCCAGGGACAATCTGCTGTAGAGCTGCTCCTGAAACAGCCCCTGTCTTGTGCTGGCACAGCTGCCTGTGTCTGCAGCTGAAATGGATGAGAGAATCGATCTGGGTGGGTGTTTTCATCTGCAACTATTCCCTGGATGTGCAAACGGATGTGTTAGTTGCACGTGTAGAAGTGTGGGAAATAGGCTGTGGTCTGGTTTCACTTGATATTAGAGTTCATTTTCTGGGACACGATAGCTTCCAGGTGGTAATCATATCCAGACAGTGCTGTGCAGTGATGTACTTCTGACTGGAGTCTCTACCTTACCACCAAGTTATTGCATTGTCTTTGTTTCCAGAGTTGTACATCTCGCGTTATCCCTTTGCTTCCTTGCAAAATTGCAAATAAGAAGAGGGGACTGTTTGGCAGAGTTCATGAAAGTGAGGGGACTGCCTGGTCAGGAGTGAGAGGAGGAGACCTTGGTGGATGGAAGACACTGGATTATCTCGACTGTTAATGAAACAGCAGCCTGTGATTTGAGTGTTTGTTGATGGTTTTCCCAGTTTTGCTTCTGATTGATATTCTTTTTTATTCCAGGCTGTGACAGCACTTGTGAAAAACTATCCAAAGCACATGGTTTCGTCAATGCAGCAGATCCTGCCCATTGTCTGGAATACCCTTACAGAAAGTGCTGCCTTATATCCTTTGTAGTGAATGGTTTTAACTGGAATAGAACAAGACAAACTCTGTCTCATACACAATAATGACCTGGACACAGCTGAAGAGCTTGGTACATGGAGTAGTCTGTCATCACGGACAGAATATAGGCATCTATGGTGTAGATGTACCGGATATTTCTCTACTTCAGTAGGCTACATTAAGTTTCTTTTACATTAAAAGTCATATATGATGAATGACGCGAGTGCCAGTGTTATACTGACTGTAGAATTGTGGCCGATCTCTGCATTGTTTCTGGTACTCTTTGATGAAAATTCTATTCTTAAAAAGATGCCTGGTCACAGTGTAAAGACTTCAGTGAAGGAGAGTCTACGATATCCCTTGCTACAGCAGAACTAATGGCTGGTTACACTTGCTGCCGAAGTTGATTTGCCTTTTGAATTTTATAACAGTCATTACTTCACTGCACAGTCAACCATGTTAGAAATGTTCTGTTGGTAGTTTCCCCAGTACTTGCAAACTGACAAGTCAAATCTTTCCATATTATTAATCCAAAAGTTGGGGCTTTTTTAGCCTTTTATCATGAGACAGTAATTGTAGAATACTGAGCCTTCTTGTAGCTTTTTCTGAATTTTTGGTATGAACACCAGAAGTGGACGCTGTGTTGTGATATTAGCATAAGGGTTGACTGAGCTTTTCCTCAGTAATTTAATACGAATGACTGTTTTCCTAGAGATCATAGATGTAGACCTTTTTATATCAAAGCTGCTTGCATAATCTTGTGTTTCAGAATCATGCTGCATATTGGGTGATAGGCTCTTGTAGAGTGAAAATGGGCAGGGAGACCATAAAAGTAGCCTTAGTTCTGGAGCAAGTAGAGGCTGTCTATTTTCAGGATCAGCTGGTTTTGGGGGGTTTGTTTTGTTTTGTTTTGTTTTTAAGACACCTGTTAAAATACAAGGAGCTGTTTGTTAAATTTTTGGTGGTGTATTTCTCCCTCTCCTGTCCTGACTCCTGCTGCAGTCCTGCTGGCAGCTGAGCTGCTAAAATAGGTTTTGTTTGCAAAAGGGGAGAGTCTTGTCCTTCCTTTTCTTGTGTTTGCTCTGGAATTTGTTGGACCTTCAATTGGCCATCCCCAAAGAAACCACCTTCCTCTCCACTCCCAAGTCAGTTTTCTGCCACTTCACAGGGTTTGAGGCTCGTGGAGAGGCCTGACGAGGAGCAGAGCCAACGTAAGGTGGCACATGGGATCATGGGGTGGCTCCTCACCCTTGGGCAGCAGTGAAGTGTTGAATTGGCTCATTGTTCCCTGGAAAGAGTCGAGTGTGAGTGGTTCCGTTTTTGCAAAGTTTTAACATAAATGAAGTTTTGGCTTACCTTGGAGGATTTGGTTTAAGTGAATCAAATGATCTGAAGGATGTACTAAAGTGTTGTGGAAGTGGTCTGTGGAAGTGATCCTTGAAGTTGGGCAGTGGACAAAGCCAGAGGTTCTGGGGCTTGTCTTCTCTCTGAAACGCAGGACTGTGCGTAAAGTCGAAGATTTTTTTTTTGTTTTTAAGAAAGAAAACTTCCCTAGTTACCAGGAATTTTAAGATAGGAACAGATTAATTCCTAAATAGATGCAGTTCTTCAGGAGCACGCATATTTACTTAACTCCGTCCACTTATGTGAGAACAGAAGTGAATTACACAGAAGAGGTGGAGGACCCTGTGGATTCTGATGGTAAGAACTTGTTAAACTGCACTTTTGCCTTTCCTTTTGAGGAGGAATGGACTTGCCTAATACTGTTGTCAAAACAGTGACTGAAACACTGTAGGAGGTCATGCTTAGAGGTACGTTTATGGTGTTAGAACAGTGTCCATTGCTTCTTTGCAAGTTACATGTGATTGTGATCAATAAAGCTGCATAATTTAAGTTTTCTAATGACTCAAGGAGTGAGTTTTGCAACAATTTTGAGGTAAAAGTAATAGGACAAAAGAAAACCAAACAGGTTTTAGGTTGAGCTTGATCAGTTTTAATAAGGGGCGTGCAGTGAGGTGGGAAGAGAGCAGAAAGTGATGAGGTCAGACATCCTCTGGGGGCTGCCACTGCCCTTGCTAATCCAGGAGTAAGAATAAACATTATCTCGTCAGACAAGCTAACCGTTTGTAATTGTATTTGACACCCATTTATACCTTTCTGTATGTTAGCATATTCAGTCATAGGTTTTGTTTTCCCTTCTGCCTTTCTGTATGTTGGCATAATCAGTCATGTTTGGGTTTTTTTTTTCCACTTCTTTGTTCAGGTGAAGTATTGGGCTTTGAAAATCTAGTGTTCAGCATATTTGAATTTGTTCATGCCTTGTTGGAAAACAACAAATTTAAGAGCACAGTGAAGAAGGCTTTGCCAGAGCTGATCTATTACATCCTCCTTTATATGCAGATCACAGAGGAGCAGGTGAGCACGTTTGTCTTGTGTAGGGAGCAAATGAGAGGAGAGATTTAAAACTGCTTATGTCCTAAGAAGAGTTTCAGTGCGTGGAAGCTGCTGGAATCTAGTAGGCTGTTCTGTCACTTTGCTGCGCCAGGAGTTAGGGCAGTAGCATCCAAATGTTCCTAAATGGTGTAACGTGGACAGCAAATCACAGAATCATAGAATGGTTTGGATTGAAAGGGACCTTCAAAGATCATGTAGTCCAACCCCACTGCCACGGGCAGGGACATCTTTCAGTAGATCAGGTTGCTCAAAGACTTTTCCAGCTTCATCTTGAACACTTTCAGTGATGGGGCATCCGCAGCTTCTCTGGGCAACATATTCCAGTGTCTCATGACCCTCATAGTAAAGAATTTCTTCCATATATTTAATCTAAATCTGCCCTCTTTCAGTTGAAAACCATTGCCCCTTGTCCTGTCATGACAGACCCTGGTCAAAAGTTTCTCTTATAAGCTCCCTTTATACATCGAAAGGCTGCTATAAGGTCTCCCCGGAGCCTTCTCCTCTCCAGGCTGAGCAACCCCAACTCTCTCAAGGTTCCTTCCTTCATTCCTTCATGAAGGATTGTGCTGTGAATGTGAGTGGTATCATGCTGACAGGGATAGCCAGGTTTCTGTGATAGTGAAAATATTATGCTAGTAGTGTGAAATAATTTGTACTCAAATTCTACGTGGCTCCTGGCCTCCCAAGCCTGACAGCCATCGTCTTTTTCTCTTGTTTAGGTAGGCATGCGTAAAAACAGACACTCTGTTAAAGATTCATCTGCTTCTCCCATTCCTCATCTATAAATAAAACTCTGTAGCATTGATTCCAGGTCAGTCATTAGTTCTGTCAAATTCTAACTTAAAATGAAGAGCAGAAGAGCAAGATGAGCTCAGAACAGAGAGGGTCTCTTCTTTGCAAAGGTTTCTCTAGTAGAATATAAGAAAAATCAGTTGAAGACGATGACTTCTCATGGCAGAGAAAAATTCTGTGTTTTGCAAAACTGAGATTACTGGAAACAGAAAAGCTCCCTTTTACCCTTGGTGTTCTGAATTCATCATCTACACTATCCTTCTTGTCTCCTTTCTGTTTCAGATAAAAGTTTGGACTGCAAATCCACAACAGTTTGTGGAGGACGAAGATGATGATACTTTTTCCTATACAGTGAGGATTGCTGCACAGGATCTGTTGCTGGTATGAAATGTGTTCCACATTAAGATGCAACCAAAATAATAATAACAACTAATAAACCTAGCTTCATTTAGAGAAGAAAAACAACTTTTGAAAGTCTGTACAAGTAAGTGTTACCATTTCCTTCTGTGCAGGCTGTGGCTGCTGATTTCCAGAATGAGAGTGCGACTGCTTTGGCTGCAGCAGCTACGAGACATTTACAAGAAGCTGAGCAGGCAAAAAACAGCGGTGCTGAGCACTGGTAAGGAGATGGGGCAGCAGGGAGCGACACGGATACAAACGGCAAGCTCTTCTGCAGCATTGGGTGCAGCACAATTTAATCACTTTTTTTTTTTGGTGACATTGCCACTGATGGACAAGGATGAAATTTGAGAACTCTGATTAGAAGGAGAAAAAGGAAGTGCAGCAGTTCTTGAGCCAGATGATGAAATCTTCATGTGGAATCCTTTCAGCAATTCCTAGCGCAAGCTAGCTGTCCCCAGGCTCCCTCCTTCCAGACCCTGACAATTCCTTAAAAAACATATAATTGGAAACTGTAATTAGTTATACGCAATCTGAAGAGAAATTGGCAATACTTTCAGTTAATTGAGCACAAAATCTCAGGCATATCTTCTTTTACTTGATGTAAAGAAGAGATGTAGGTGCTGCATGCAGATGTATGTGTTGCAACTTCCAGGTTGCAATTTTTCATGTTACTTGGGGATAAGAGGAGGAGACTCAACTGCAAGAGTACCTGGTTGCTGTTCCATAACTGTTCTCTCTTGGTTTTACAGTGCATTAGTTCAGTGTTTGTGTTTATTTTGAATATTAGTGTCAGAGTAGCCACTCTGTATAGTGAGCAGCAACTGAATGCCAGAGAAAACGGACAATGAGTCCCCATCTGCCTTAATTGTTGTAAGTTTTAAAGTAGCTTATTTGCTTCAGAAGTAAAACCAAGGAGAAGTGGTGTTTGCCCATAACCCTATTTCGTCATAAGTAACAAAACGTAATGCAAAAATAGACATTTTTAAACCTTTAATGTACTGGGTATCAAAGTGCTTCTGCATATAGAATAATCAAGCAGGGCACAGCTGGAGATGTAAGCCTTCATAGAGAAGTCTCATTTCTTTTTTTATTACGGGAACAAAATTGGTACAAGAAGTAACAGTTATTCAATGGATATTTTAGAAAGTGATTGAGAATGCTGCTATCCTGGGTGAGTTTCCAAGCCCCCAACTTGCAGATTTTTGCAAATGTTCATTTCTTTCAGGGCCTTTTTAAATTCTCTGCTTTGGGATCAAGAAAATAGCTATGGTATCTTAGATCAAAAAACTGTAATGATTTCGCTTCAGAATTTTTATTTATTTATTGAGGTGATGGTGGTGGAAAAACCTAAAGGCATCTGAATTCTTTTGCAGGTGGAAAATACATGAAGCTTGTATGCTGGCCCTGGGCTCTGTGAAGTCTATTATTACAGACAGTGTGAAGAATGGTAGAATACATTTTGACATGCATGGCTTCCTGACAAATGTTGTTCTTGCAGACCTCAACCTTTCAGGTGTGTTGGACCTTGTCATTACTCAGAGTAACTGCTGAGTGCCAAACCTTGGAAATCTCTTCCAAACAAAAGTTCTGATGAATGAGGTTGGTGCATGCATGTGGTGTTGTGAAGCGCAGGCGTGCACATTGTACATGGGAAAGGCCATGAATCTTATCTTGTGGGTTCACACATGCTACCACGTCTAATATAAGTCCTTTAAATGTGGGACGCTATGCTTTCAGTTGAAGCTCACTATTGTCTGGGTGCTTGAGCCTGTAGGGCTTAGAGATGGAAGGACGGTTGCTTGGGGAACTTGGTGGAAAATAGGTGTCCTGTTGTCTTGTATCTGTTTCTGGGAAAGACACCAGCAGTGTTTAACAGGCTTCAGAATTCCTGCAGCGCCATGCCATCCTGTTTTCTTTACGCTGAGGCTGACGCTAGTCCTAGCACGTGAATTCAAGTAATACTCCTAGCTGAGTGGGATCCTGTTATTGGGAACTCTGCCGGCTTTTGCTTTCTTTGTTATCTTAAATCAGTGTGCGAGAAAGTCAAAGGAGTTGGTGAAAGTCAGACCTCGAAAGTTCTTGCAGATAATTAAAGTTTGAGAAGGTTAAGCCAATATGAGCATTATTGATGAGTCCACATTAAGTTGTGTCAGTGCAGAAAAACAAGTTGCTGGATGCTTTAATCAAGGAAACATTTATTTAGCCTATTACAAAGAAGATGAATTTTGAGTTAATTTTGAATGAAGAAATAGTGTGCAAAGTGCATAGTGTGCAATGCGTGGAAAAAAACCCAAACAAACGAAAAACTCAACCTCAGCTATTTACATATATTTACACGCATTTACATATGTGGCATTGGGTTGTAAATGAGCTATTGTGCTCTAGAAAGAGCTCCTGGAGTCAGTATGTAGATGCCCGTTTAATGCTCAGTAATGGTAATAAGGCAAAGAAATCTTGCTTATTATAATACTTCCTTAGAACACAAAGCTTTTCTCTTGCTATACATCTTGCATGGAGTTTTTATGTCCTCATCTTAAAATTAATACTTGCAGGAGTATAAATAATGGCATTAAAGATGCTGAGAGATAAAGAACATTATCTGTTTGAGGATAGCCTAAATAGATAAGTATACTTTTAGCCTGAAAAGGTAGAAGGGTTAAGTGTGATAGAGATACCTCATACCTTGATAAGTGTAAACAGGAGAGTAGATAACGAGTATTCACTGTTTCTCTGGTGCTGTTGAACATTATATTCTGTAATAAAAAGGGATGGCTGGAAACTAGAAAAGTAATCTGTAAAAGATCTCTTTATACGTGCTCTATTTCTCGAATTCTTTCCCCTAAGCTTCTGCTGTTTGCTGCTGTTGGGGACAGAATATTGAGTTAGATGAATAGGAATTGCTAAAAAAGCCTTAATTTTCCTACTTTGCTTTTGTTCTGATGATCACTAAAGCGTGTATTTCTGTATTGATGAACGAATTCAAGTGTAACTAGTTGAAGGAAGAAGTGTGTGGTTTTTTTCTTCATTTGTTTTTTTTTTTTTTTAAACAAATGAGAAATTATTTTTTGAAATAACAAAGAAAATAAACTGGCTTCTGCCCATCAATAAAAATTCTTTGTGTGCCTGCATCCTGGTCTTCTGTGTCACATCTTACAGTTTTCCTGCTGAGATGATGAAATTTTGAATAATGGATGGAAGCAGCTGTAATTTCAAATTCATAAAACGTACTCTAAAACTACTGGGGTTTTTTGTTCTGTTTCAGTGTCTCCTTTTCTCCTGGGTCGTGCTCTGTGGGCTGCCAGCCGTTTTACAGTGGCTATGTCTCCAGAACTAATCCAGCAGTTCCTGCAAGCTACTGTCAGTGGTCTGCATGAAACCCAGCCTCCTTCTGTCCGAATCTCTGCAGTCAGAGCTATCTGGGGGTAAGTAAACCCTCAGATATTACAAAGCTCCAGGGATAGGTGGTATAAATTACACTTATAAAACTGATATGTTAAAATATTGATAATATTTCTGTATAGACTGTGGAAGTATTTGCTTTGAACGAAATAGATGTCAACTTAAAAAGTGTAAGCATGCAGGTTCAAAGTAGAATAACTCAAATGAGGAATATGAAACTGAGATTCAAGGTTGGTTGCAATAAAATGTTATAATGGATACAGTCCCAAAGAGAAGCAGAACTAGATAACGATGAAAAGCATAAAAATGAAATTAAGATTACTCCTGTTCAGTCACAAAGGCGGCTGAATGACATAATACGGGCTTACGGAGCAAATCACAACAATAAGGAACGTTTGGAAGTAAGGTGGTGTTGGCATCCTGTTTTTGTAAATAAGTTGCAAGAAGAAAAAGTGAAAAACTGCTGTATTGATCCTAATGTGAAAATTGAACATTAGTTTAAAACCAAACACACACAAAAACCCCACAAAAAACACATGAAAGAACTTCTCTTCCCCACCTCGCCCCCCCAAACCACATTGTTTTCTGTTCGCACTGAAATGATAATGAATAAAGGCAGAGACTTAAACTTAGTTATTCCTGAAATTGTTTTTTTTCTTCCCTAGCTCACTTGTAGAACATGGTGATTAAAGACGTTGTAAGCAGTGAGTCTCTCTGTCAGTGTTTTTTTTCCTCAAGGTTTGTTTTCTCCATCGGTGGACAGCTCTTAAGAGAGAGTTCTTGCTAAAAGGTGGTGGAAGCTTTTAACATCCCTTGGCTCAACTCTGCTTCTGCGAACCGTTGGGGATGCAGTAAGGAGGAAAGATAGTTGAACTGTTGAGAGATCAAGGAATAGTAGACTGATGGGGAAAAATCCTAGAGGAATGAGCTTAAGGAAGAAGAATGGGTGGGGTGAAATAACCCCTTATATATCAACTAGTGTTAAATGTATAAATCACTTTAATGTATTCGATATGTATTTTTGTATCACAAATTTCTTGTCTAGCTACTGTGACCAGCTGAAGATCTCTGAGAGCACCCATGTGTTGCAGCCTTTCCTTCCTAGCATTCTTGATGGACTGATCCACTTGGCAACTCAGTTCAGTTCAGAGGTCCTAAACCTTGTGATGGAGACGCTGTGCATTGTCTGTACGGTAGACCCAGCATTTACAGCAAGTGTGGAGAACAAAATCTGCCCCTTCACCATTGCAATATTTCTGAAGTACAGTAATGGTATGCGTTCAAGTTAAACTCTCAAAGTACGGTTGTTTTTGCTACTGAATCCTGGCGCTGAAAACTTAATAAATGATAATTTGAATGAACATTGATTCATTCAGCGGTAAAGCTAGAAGGGAAACTTACTGCTTTGCCTATTCAAAATAGTGGTAGCAAAAATTGAGGTGTGTTTGTTAGTATGTTTTAGTAAATGGTGCTTTCTCTCTCCAGATCCAGTTGTTGCTTCTCTTGCCCAAGATATCTTTAAGGAGCTAGCTCAGATAGAAGCCTGCCAGGGTCCAATGCAGATGAGGCTAATACCAACCCTTGTCAGCATCATGCAGGCCCCTGCTGACAAGATCCCAGCAGGGCTTTGTGCAGTAAGTGCTACAGTGGTACATGGTCTTAGCTGGAGATGATTCCCTGTTCTTTAATGTATAGGATGGCTGGTCTGCAAAGAATAGAAAGATTGCTTTTAAACTGCTTTGGAACAGTGACTTCCATCAGTGGTAGAGGTTTCTTTGTGGAGACAAGGCAAACTGCAGGTGGCGGGAGATGCTTCCAAAAGTTAAATTAAACTGCTCCTCTGGCCTTCTTCAGTCTCTCTAACGTAACCCTAGTCATTTCGCTTTGACATAGCCATCTTCACCAGTAACAGTCTCCTCTTTTTGGTGGAATGTTCTCCAGCAGGGTAAATGACTACTCCTTGCACTTTTTTATAAGTCTTTTTCTGATATATGTCACATGTATAAATTGCTAGAGATAATTATACAGGTTTGTCCTTTCTATAAAAAAACAGCTTATAAAAGATTAAGCATTGACTCTGTAGAGTGATTGTAAAGACTTAAACCCATAAACATCTTTATCAATATGCTTATAATCTGCCTATTGATTGGTCTGACTAACAGTTGCTCATGGGTAATTAAAATAAATTTAAATCAATATAAACAAAATGGAACAAATCAGCTAGAACGGTTCTCTGGCTGTACTGATTAGCATGCATCAGGGTACTGTGAAAGTGTTTGCCATATTTAAGTTACACTGCTTTTAATGGTTGAACTGCCTTGGGAACTTTTGCAGCGCACACCATGTGTCCATGTCAAATACAGTGACACTTGTGGGTGCATGACTCCAGAGTCCTCTGATTTAAAAAGATATTCTAGACTGGTAAAATCAGGATGTGATCGCAGTACTGGCTCACATCCCTCCAGTTTACGCTGTTAATGCTTGCCCCGGTGGTGGGTAATGCTGACTTAGCGTACTATGGCTGCTGCTGTAACAGTGCTTTTGCTTGTGTTTTCCTTTCAGACTTCTATTGATATATTGACCACAGTTGTGAGGAATACAAAACCTCCTCTGTCCCAGCTTCTCATCTGCCAAGCATTCCCTGCAGTGGCTCAGTGCAGCTTGAACACAGATGACAATGCCACTATGCAGGTAACACTGCGGGGAGTGGTAAGGATTGCAGGGCTATGCGAGTCCAAGAGAGGTGACCAAGTAAGATAGGTGACGTAGCCTTTAAGGGAGCCCAGGCTTTGCTTGCTAACAGCTGTATCGGCATCTTCTCAAGAGTCTCTGCCACCTCCAGTTTATCATGCAAGTACTGCTATTCAGGGGCCTGCAATGACTCTTACTGATCATTCCTTAATTTGGAGGACAGGAGTGAGTAAAGCAGCAGCCTTGACTTTTTTGTGTGTGTCTTTTAGGAGAATGTTTAAAAAAAAAAACAAAGAAAACCCAAATGAAAAAAAAACCAAAACCTTATTGGTTTTCTTCCCCCATAATAACTTCCATCACACCTAGGAATGGCAGAGACTGTCTTCAGGAACACACTCAAGGCATAGGGAAGCAATAGACTTCCTGGGTAGAAGACCTCCTAGACCTCCTACTTCTAGCAGTTTTCTGCTGTACTCGTTTAGGTGGGAAGGGGAGGGCAGACTTCTTTTTGACTGAGCCAGGTATGCGATGGAGGGAGAGCAAGGATTCATCTCAAACAGTGCCTGGGCTGTGCTTGTTGGCAGGCTCTGCTGTTACCTGATGATGTTTTTGGATGTCTTTAAGCAAGAAAGACAAAACATCAGAGGCTAAAAGTGAAGGGTGCCTTTTCATTCCAGCTACTAGCTGGCGTATAAATAATAAAGCTGGTTTCATTCCTTACATAAGGAGTTTTATAGTTGCAGCTACCCTTTGCCATCTGAATACAGACCGTAGAAATGGCTTTACCTAAACAACATACCAGTAAGAACAGGTTGAAGACCAGCAAGAAGAGATTGGAGACCAGCATGTGGGTTGCTCTGCTGGATCTTTGTTGTAGGAATTCAAAAAGATTGCAGCTTGGCTGGTGGGTTGTGTTTTGTTCATGCTACACTTTGCTGTCTTCATCTCTCGCTTGTTAGAATCTCTTGGAATTTCTCTGGGTAACAAGGCTAGCACAAAACTGCAGCTACTTCAGGTTGTCTTTGTATTTACTTGATGATCCTCTTGAGAGCTGCCTAGGCAGTGAGGAGTTTTGTCCTTGATAATGAACCAAAGTCCATAGAAATTATTTTTAAATTTAGGCACTCATGTTACTGCACGTTAGAGAGCTTGGATCTTTTACAGATGCTGCCAGTTTGCCCATTGTTTTCATCTTGATTAAGGGTCTTTTTTGGGTGATGAAAGGAGATGTCTTCCCATACCTTCTTGCTCTTTTACTTAGAAAGGGAAATTCTAACATGACAATTTTCTTGTTTAGAATGGTGGCGAGTGTCTGCGTGCGTACGTCTCGGTGGCGCTGGAGCAAATTGCCCAATGGCATGATGAGCAAGGCCACAATGGACTGTGGTATGTGATGCAGGTGGTGAGCCAGCTTCTAGATCCGAGGACCTCAGAATTCACCGCTGCCTTTGTGGGCAGGCTGATCTCCACTTTAATTTCGAAAGCGGGAAGTGAGCTGGGAGAGAATCTGGACCAGATCCTGAGAGCTATCCTGAGCAAAATGCAACAAGCGGAGACGCTCAGTGTAATGCAGGTGAGCAGGCTGGGCACTCAGGAGAATAAGTAGAAGTGTCAGGAAAAGAAATTGTTGTCTTTTTTTTTTTAATTGTGTGCCTAATTATTTATGGCTACTTCAGTTGGAGGTTCTACATACCTTCTTGAAGTAGTCAGGAGAATACCTGCTCTGCTTATACAGAGTTGTACAGATTACGGGGTAGGCCAGGTTGTGGGTAAGCTTTAGCGTACCTTAAAGAGTCCCTCATGACCTTGTGCTTGCAAGCAGTGAACCCTTAGAAAGGGACAAGAGTTGCCCAAGTATGGATGTTGTGGCAAAGGCAGCACATGTTTCTGAGTGGTTTTGTGCTGTATTTGAAAGATAAATGCCTGGGAGTTGAGACAAAGTGAACTTTTGGTGAATAGCAGGTGTAGTTGGCCTGTATCAGATGAGAAGCCAGACAAGGGCATCACCATCTCTTCCAGCCTTGACTTACTTCTAGTGGCACACTTTTATGGAGTAATTTTATCCCAGTGGTCTTCATTCTCTCTCCTGTCTCTCTTGTCTGTGCCCTTAATGTAAAACATGTAGTGATGGCTGCCCTGGTTGCTCAGCAGCAGATGGAGGAAGGCGTTTTGCTGGCACTGTTGTGGAGCTCTGCCTTTTGGCAAGATCCCACCTTTGCCCTCACTGTGGCACTTGGCTGAGGCTCACTCTGCTCTAACCCTTTCATCTTTTGTATTTCTCTGATTTTTGTACGTGCGTTTTTCAAGCCAGCACATGGTGAATCAAGAAGGGCATTCAGATGTCAGCGCAGATTTCATCTTAAAGCCTTGATTTCCTCCCCCTACCACCCCCCCCCCCCCCCTCAGAAACACTGTTGATTCTTAACTGTTCAGAATGGCTCTCACTTTGCCTATTTTTGGATTTAAAAGATCTGGAAGCTTAAATCTGAAGAAGTCACATGGCTGCTGTAGCCAGAGGAAGAGAAATGAGCCTTTCACAATGCTGAATCTCTTCCCTGTGTTAGCCTGGAAGATGGACCTCTGGAGATGAGCAACTTTTCCCCGAGGAAGCCTACAGGGATTCCCTCAGACTTGGAGACTGGCATTTAGACATAGGCAGCATATGAATTCTACTCTTGGTCTTTAAGACTCAGACTGTAAAACTGCGTCTTGTTTAAAAAAAAACAAGAACAAAAATCCCTTTCTAAAACTTGCGGTTCTTTCCCTAAAACTTGTGTTCAAAGTGCACTCACAATTGGAAAAGTACTGCTGAATTACGATGTGGCGATGTGGGAGAAGGGTGATCCTGTGGTGGAGGTGATGGGAAATCCCTGAGGTGAAAGGGGAAGAGAATATGGGTTCTGGCTGTGGACCAATAACTTCTGTTCCTTAGCTGGATAATGAGACGTGTTTCTGCTACACAGGCGTAGATTTAGAGCTCTGTGTGTAGAACCATGTGTACAGCTTCTGGTCCGTTGGGCAAACTAGGGCAGTTGCAGTGTCTGAGTGTTGCTGTATGATATTTTTGCTAATCAAAAGTCAACTGCAACCTCTGATATTTTTAAAGTAGGTTTTTAATCTTTGCTTTAGGAAGGTTTGTTAGTTTGGGGCATGGGTGTGAGTAAACTTATTCCTGCTGTGTTTTTTGGTGGGGGATAAATACTGCAGTTGACTGTAGTAGTTTATTGCCTGCTTTCGTAGCACAGAGTGTCTTGCAGAGGGTTACACTTTCTCTTCCTCTTGGGGTTGGTAAGCACAGTCTCTGCTCTTGCAGAAAACTCAGTTACTTGAATATTTGATAAAACATTCTCCGCTATTAAATTATGTACAGCTAACATTTCCTTTCTCCTCCTGTAGTCCTTGATTATGGTGTTTGCCCATTTGGTTCACTCACAACTGGAGCCACTTCTAGAGTTCCTGTGTAGTCTCCCTGGACCAACTGGCAAGCCTGCCTTGGAATTTGTAATGGCCGAATGGATGAGCCGGCAGCACTTGTTCTATGGGCAATATGAAGGCAAAGTCAGGTAGGATGTTTTCAGAAGCAGGATCCGTGCATTAACCTCAGCTGACTGATCATCCCATTGCAGTTAAATGCACTGGGTGTGAGGGAGAGGGGAGCTGGTTCAGACTTTGATTAGTGTGTGCCAGCGCTGGACAGAATTAATTTTTTCCTGCACTGTCAGTTTGGCTCAGGAGAGCCGTGATAATTGGAGCAATCTCTGATCTTCCTCTAAGTGCTCCTCTTGCTGCCTGGTGTTTCTGTGGTGGAACAGGGTGAGCCAAGGGGGAAGGGGATGTCTCTTGCAAGCACAGGAGTGCCTTTGAGATTGAACTTCTGAGAATGGGATGACAGTAGCTTCCACACGTGAAATTGCCTTTATTACTGTAGAGTTTCAGGGCATTGTAGAGGGTTTCCTAAGAGAATCTGGTGATTTCTTGTTGATTTAATGATCTCTTAAAAGTCAATAAAGAAATCAACTGAAACAGTTTTCTCTCCCTTTTGCTGTAGGAGCACATTTGTGTTCCAGTGGAGGCTGAGTACTATATTCCAAAGCATGAAATGCTCTGTATTAATTTAAATTTTGCCGCAGCTGCTGTCTTTGGTTTTTCTGGAAATGTGAAGCCTAACAGACCACACCACTCTTGGGGGGTCTCATCACCTATTAACTCACTTCTTAGTATGTGTTGGTGTGTTATTGCTATAAGGCAAATAGCCTGTGAAATAAATAATAAGAAGAGCATGTTTAAAATGGAAGTTTGTGAATGATTGTGCAGAACAAGGGGCAGTCTGATATGGGGATCTGGTGCTGGTTTTGGTCACATTTGGTCTGTTTCATCCCTAAGAGCAGTAGTTTATCCCCTTTTTCACAGAGCTGGGTTGTCTGTAGGATCCCCTGAGGCTGCTTATGGCCACAGGGAAAAGTCAAGAGACAGACAGGGAGAACAAAGTTAAACGTTGTTGTTCAGTGCTGTCTCCATATTGTCCAAGATTAGAGCTGTTTGTGTACAGATGACTTGGCAGGGCTCCACACTATATTAAACACTTTGATTTGGGTTATTTACGGTGATGCTTATCGTGCATTAGAAAATGCTAGGTGTTTTCTGCATACTGAAGAAAATCAATGCCTGCTCAGAGGACCCTCTTGTTTAGAGTTAGTAAAAGGAACATGAAGATAGCTGACACCTTCTGTGTGCATCAGTCCCCATCCCTGTGAGTGGCAGATTGAAGTAGCTATTTGCTCTCAACTTGCATGATGAAAGGATGGGAAAACTTTGGGCAAATCGGGGGTGACGTGTAAGATCTGGGTCCAAACCTGCAGTATGGGAACTCAGAGCCATAGCGTGGGACAGAAAGAGGGTTTGAAGTGGAAGCACGAAAAGAGCGAGTTCCATGGAGCTCCAGAACTTCAGTTTGTGAAGCCAGGAGAGAGGTTTAAGAGTGCCAAGTGTAAATTGGTGGCCTTAACCTGTAGTCAGTCATCCTCAGTATGGCTTGAAAACAGCCTGGAACTGGAGAAGGTTTGAAAGTGTGGTGTAGAAATCTGAGCAGCAGAGGTGGAAAGAAGCTAGAAGGTGTGAGTGTAGCTGAGCTGTGGAGGACCAGAAGTGAAAAAGAACTCTGAGACTGGAGAAAAGTAGAAGAGATGTTCGTGGCTGCAGATCAAGCAAATTACTACTTTCTTGTCACTGCTTTCCTCTTAATTCCATCTTCATCTGCACGTGATGCTTCAGGAGTGTGTTTAACCTTGTGGCCCTTCTGAACTGGAAAAACCTTTAATGTATGTATGCACTGTTTGGTAGTGTTTAATCCAAAGCTTTGTCAGTTTTTGGCTTGCTGTGCAGGTCAGGAGATGAGTTCAGTTCTATGTGCTGACATAAAGTAGGAGAAATAGGAAAATTCTGTAATACTTGTTCTTGGCAAAAGTGTAGAAAAAAAAGGGCATCTGAATGTCTGCTCTGGACATGTGTTCCCTATTAACAGTTCACTGTGAAAGCCAGGCAGTTCAGAGGCATTCTCATCTGTAATTTTCCTGTTCTCTGCTCCCCAGCTCTGTAGCGTTGTGTAAACTCCTTCAATATGGCATCAACACAGATGACAAACGACTTCAGGACATTAGGGTAAAGGGAGAAGAAATATTTAATATGGATGAGGGAATACGGACACGATCAAAGTCGGCCAAAAGTAAGTAATCATTTTGCTGTTTTTAACAGGTTTTTTTTTTCCCCTCATAATAGATGCTATGAAAGGCTGAAAAGTAGATCTTGCGGCTCACCCAAAGCTGTGGGAGATACTTCCTACATTAGATGCATGTTGTTTTTTAGAGCTAATCCATACATCATGTACTTAACGTATCCATTATTTGCTTTAGTTCTGTCAACGACTGATTTGGAAGACTCCTGATGTCTCTGATGTAATATAAGTGGACGAGGTGATTATGGGATAGGGAGTTATTCACTGCTATTTTGCGTCATCCTGTTCCCATCTAATGAGATAGAATTGATAATTTCATGAAGCCTAGTAGTTTCTCTGAGAGGAAAGTGTGTTTAGTTAATGCAGAGATTTTAAAAATAAAGTGGTTTTTTTTTCACTGAGAAAGACTTTCACAAATATCAGCAATGATTTCAACAAGTTAGAGACCACTTTTAAGGAAAGCTTGGCCAGTCTCCTGCATAAGACTTGTCTTACTTTTAATTGACTGAACCCAAAATCCTCGATTGGCGATTACTGTATAGAGATTCATATATTAAATCGCAGGGAGCAGTGGGCAGGTTTTTTTCTGGGGACTGAGCCCCAGAGGGGAAGACACTGGGGAGCTGCTGTCCTCAACGGTCAGTCAAAACCTTGGTTCTGCAACTTGCTGTGCTAGAGCTTGTGCACAACCAATTGTGGGATGGGACGTGATGGTCGTACTGATCGAAACTGGAGGCCCATCGAGGCAGTTGGTGCTCCCTGAGCCTTCAGCTGTCATAGACTCAGGCTCTCTGCCCAGCTGGAGAGTTGGGCAGAGAGAAACCCTATGAAATTCAACAAAGGCANCATGCCAGAGGGATGGCACCAGTCTTTTTGCAGTGGTGCCCAGGGATAGGACAAGAGGTAATGGGCACAAACTTGAACTTAGGAAGTTCCATGTGAACGTGAGGATGAACTTCTTTCCTTTGAGGGTGGCAGAGCACTGGCACAGGCTGCCCAGAGAGGTGGTGGAGTCTCCGACTCTGGAGACATTCCAAACCCGCCTGGACGCCATCCTGTGCAACCTGCTCTGAGTGACCCTGCTCTGGCAGGGGGGTTGGACCAGATGATCTCCAGAGGTCCCTGCCAACCCCAGGGATTCTGTGATTTGGGGTGATGCAGTAACACTCAGGAAAGGAAATAAATAGGGGAAAGTGCTAGGAATGTAAGAGGTAAGTAGTGGTCACAAAACACCTGCCACTTTATTATCCTTTGCTTAAAAAACCCCACCAAACAGCACAAACCAAACAAACTCAGATATTGTCTAGTCAGATAGAAGACCAGTAATTACTAGCATTTGAGCACCTAAAGAGTTAAAACTAGTGCTCCCAGTTTCTTTATTTGATAGGCTCTTTACTTTTGCAATTAAGGACAAAACCACTCTCTAGCTATCCCTATGGAGTAATTAGGCCTTGCAAGAGACCTGGTGAGGAAAAGTTGGAGCTTGCAGTGTCTCAGAAAGGGTAGAGTCACGCGTGGGAGTGCTGCACAGCTCATTTACTTGAAAGCACTGCTAGATGTGCAACAATAACTTTAGAGAAGAATGCTTAATGAAGTCATCTGTAACGGATTTCATTGAGTAGACTCACAAATTAATACAGCTGTGCAGATTTTAACTATGCCTTCTCTTCATTCGCAATATGCAAGACTTGATACTGCAGTTAAGATTGTTGGAAATCTAGCGGTGAAGGTACACGGAAGGAACATTTTTGGTTCCTTCCAAAAGGAGGGTTTGAGGTTTTTTGTCCGTCTCTTTTTCCTCCCAACCTGGAAGTTTTTGCTCATCTGAGCTTTTTAAATGTATGGTAAAATTAAAAAAAACCCAAACCAACCACCGCCAAAAATGCCTGGTTTTAACAACTTTTTATTAAAAGCAGTATGAATTTTTTTTTTTCTCTTGTAGATCCTGAACGCTGGACGAACATTCCTTTGTTAGTAAAAATCTTAAAATTAATAATAAATGAACTCTCTAATGCAATGGAAGCAAATGCATCTAGACAGACAACTGCAGATTGGAGCCAAGGTAAAATACTGGGTTTGCTTTTCAGCTTTGCATGGCTTATAATCTGCTATGTAATCTCTTCAGGAGCATTTATAGTAATAAGAAACTCACAATAGTATATAGTATACCTGTAATTACAAAAGCTTATATAGTGATCCAAAGGATAAAATCAGTCAGTGTTGTGTATTCTTCAACGTGAAAATTGCTGGTCAGCGCTGGTGAGGCCGCAGCTTGAGTCCTGTGTTCAGTTTTGGGCGCCACAGTCTAGGAGGGACATTGAGGTGCTGGAGCGTGTCCAGAGAAGGGCAACAAAGCTGGTGAGGGGTCTGGAGAACANTGGAAGATGGGATCTGACCATATGCCAATAAAATTATCTTTTCTTGGTGTATCTGTTTTGCCTTTCTTCCTCCCTGCTTCCAGCATCCATTCTTGCAGCTGCTTTTTGCTTAGCTCCAGATCTTGAGTTACTCATTCCAAAGAGACAGTAATGGTTGCAGGTGTTTCCCTTCATCCACCTACACAAGCAGGGATGTTTCCCTAAAAACTACACAGTCCCCTGTATAGTGATCGACAGACTGGACCTCTTTGATTTTGTCTATTTCTTGAATTTTTTGTTTTCTAAACAGATGATTCGAATGATATGTGGGAGGATCAGGAAGAGGATGAGGATGAAGATGAAGGCTTAGCAGGACAGTTCTTATCGGATATTCTTTCTACAAACAAGTATGGTAAGTAGCAGCTTTAAAGCGCTTACTCAAAGCAAAAATAGAGTAGATGACATCCCAGTCAAAGTTTTCTTTCTTTGACAGCAGCTCAACAGAGACTGCAGGCAAGGGGAAGGAAGTTTTACACTCGGGTTTTGAATAAGGACTTTTTTTCTGTAAGAGGGGGACATGTTTTTAAATAACATGGTGGTTAAATAACTGCATTTTTCACCTGAGAGTTCAAATGCTGCCTAGGCTTCGTGGTGTGGTGAGGTTCATGCAGGTATTTCTCCTCAAGAGAAAATTGATGCTTAAAGATGTAGCCATGACCTTGGAATGACAGTGTTGTAGCAGTGGATGAGTTTGTGGAGTGACCTTGAGAAATAATAGCTGCATAAAAATGGAGTGGGTATATCATCTCCTTTCCTCTGCTCTCCAGTTTGCATATAGTCTTAGAAGAGAGAACCTTACAGGGAAATACATTAGCACAGAATTGGAAATGTGTCACCCTGGCATAAAGGTTAAGGCTTAAGATAATAGTGCACATAACTAACAAACCTGCTTGTCTAGTATCCTGTGTATGCTCATCTCACCTGCGTGTTCTTTGAGACTCCCACTGTGACCCTTGTTCTGGGCTGTCGTGTTTTCTAATCATCTGAACTTAAGGAGTGAATATTCTGGATATCAATTTTTTTATCCAGCAGTGCTGAAACTGTTTCTTTTTGGATCCTTGGCTTTCAACAGTAGTCTAATAGAATACTTCTGGAGATATTTTGTTCTGTTTGATGTTAAAACCTGCTGATTTGCTTCTAACAGATGAGGATTACTATGAAGATGATGAAGAGGATGATCCAGATGCATTAAAGGACCCTCTTTACCAAATAGATCTCCAGGTGATGCTCTGAGTTTTTTAAATCAGATTCCTGTCATTCTTTATAAACTTTGTTTTTCTGTGTTGTACTTTAACAAAACTGTAAACACCAGTTATTGATGTCTCAAAGGTACTCAGTTCGTTGAAATTACTTTGGAAAGTGCCGAATATCCCAAGAATTGCCTGGAGCTATTTTTTCTTACTGGTTCAATATCTGTAGCTTGGAAATGTGAACGAACAAAACTTTTTGAACAGAGGGAGATGAAACTTTTCTACCCATGAGCTTCACAGCTATTTGCTGAAGTCAGAAATAGATTGGAGACTGAACATGACAGAATTTCATACTCCACTGGGGGATGCTCCCATCCAGTCACAGCCCCTGTGTGACACTTTGCTCCTGCTGTTCACCACCACCTGACAGCGGTTCCTCAGCCCTTCCCCTCTGCTGCCGCCCTTCCTTCTGCATCGCTTTTCTGTTCCCTGCAATCCCTTTGTCTTACTTGGTGGATGTTGAGGTTTATCTTCTGATACATGAAAGAAACAGAATTTCCAGAGTGATGTGATGCTAACTGGCTCTTTCTGTCTTCCTTTCAGGCCTATCTCACTGACTTCCTCTGTCAGTTTGCACAGCAGCCCTGCTATGCAATGTTTTCAGACCATCTCAATGAGAATGAAAAGCGAGTGTTACAGGCTATTGGTATATAAACCCACTCGAGAGACCATCCCGATCATATCTGAACAATATTTTTTTTGGCTTATTCCACGTTTTATGATTAAACATAAAACATTTTCCAGTGTCTGCCTGCTTGTTACAGGTGGATGATGGCCTCGTTGCGATGTGTTGAGCCTCATCTTAACATGAATCTGCTAAGGGAAGGAATACTGAGAAAGCAGCAAGGACAGAAGTCTGTAGAGCTTTGCACGTTGGTCTCGCCATGGGAGCACTTTCATTTTCCACTGTAACTTTCCAGGAAGTTCTTAAAGATAAAAAAAATGTGTCCTTAATATTTTTAAAAGCAAACTGTCTCTACCTGTGAAGAGGCACTTAACTGAGTTTCCCACAGCACAGTTGGACAGAGAAAGGAATTGGGTCACTTGCAGATTGCTTGGATGTGTCTTGAGAAATTGGAAGATTGTTCCTCTTCGCGCTCGCATAACATACAGGGTAAATATCTTGATCTTACAGCGTGACTTCTTTTTATAGAACTATAGACTCTTTTATCAGAGATGCCTGAATGGTATGGAACCTGTTTACAGGAGTTTGGATGGGAAGCTGAGACAATAAAACTGAATGCATATCCTCTTTCCTGTTGTGGATGGGGCTTTGTCGCTCACATCTGCTGTCCAGTCCTATGGAAGCAGTTCTTTACTAATGCTTTTGTGTGCACATGCTCAAAGGAAAGCTACCACTTAAATTTCTGTTCCTGTGGCATGTGGCTACTAAAGACTTTGGTTTTACGGAACACGAGGAGCCACAATTTTTAGGGGTAAAAAAACCTGATTGTATTTAACATATTTGCTCCGTGACAGCCACTCTGAACTACTTTGCTTCCTTCACACTCCTGTGTGTATTTTTATAGAGTGGTAAAATAACATTTGCAAATTGATTTACCCATAAGAACAGCGCGATGTATCTTACAACACCTCTCTGCCTTTGGTTCCCTCTTGGGGAAAATGAAAATAAAACTATTAAAATGTACGTTGGTATCCTTCTTATAAAACAGATTTAAAAGGAACTTGCACTTGTTTCCTGAAGTCACTTTTTTAAGACATATTTCTCCTTAGGGAACTTTCTATATGTGCTACCCAGAGGATGTTAGGGTATTTCACAGGAGTCATCTGGACAGAAAGGGAGTCCTGTAATGGATACATCTTCTGCTTAAAAGAAAAAGGCTGACCCATTTTAGAGTTTCCTTTCCTTAAGAAAGGTACTTGCTGTTCCTTTGTGGAACAATATGCTTCAAAGTTGTATCTAAAAACCTCAAAAGAGCTGGGGTAATTCTGTATCTTACTGGTCTAACAGAGTGTAGCTATTCACTTTTTTACCAGGAGGGGATAATAAATTAACCTTTTAACAGACAAAGGTGGCACAATTTGTTTAGCATGTTTGAGGAAAATGGTAAAATAACCCTGAATTCTAAAGCAGACCTTGCTCCCGTCTCCCACCCCAACCCGTCCCGTTGTGCCTGAGAATGGGCAGAAGGAGGGGCAATGCCCACCGCTGGCTGCAGACTGATCTGGCCCGTCCTTGAGTTCTCAGTGGTTGTGTATGAATAGCTCCGAGAAGCAGAATTTGAAGCTTGATTTTTGTGTGTATGTGTCTAATAAGGCATAAGCTCTGATGAGAAGTTCCCATGCGGCTCTATCGTGGTATCTTTCTTCCCTGTGGATTCTCTGGTGTGTAAGAATATATAATTAAACTTTGTGCCATGGCCTTCTCTTCAGTGGGAACGCTGTGGTTCTTTCTTCTACCTAGACATATTTTATTTTTTTAAGAAAGTCTGTTAGGAATTTTGTTTTGAGGCATTTGTCTCTCTCAGCTTTGACTGAAAAGGGCCAACAAGTTAAACTAAACAGTGGAGTCTCTTGAGGAAACCAAACTAGAAATAGGTGGCTGCAGTGATGTATCCTGATAGGGAAGGATCAAGTGAGCATCCGCAGAGTGACCGATCCCAGCCCTGGGAAGAGGTAGGACCATCTTTTTTTGCCCCATGCATTGGCAGCAAGGCTCAAAACCAGACATCCATTCTCGGAGGTAAGTGAATACCAAACATCTGGAAGCATCTAGGTGTGGTTTAGGGTGTCAGTTGTAAATGGAGCATGGTCAGGACTGGTTAGGCAGGGCTTGTGGAGAGGTGCTGGTGGGGATTGACTGCTGTGTGCCTTAGTGCTTGCTTTAGTTAAGTTGGATGGTGGGTTTAAACAAGACCATGAAAAATGAGAGCAACCTCGTGCTGCTGATACCATTCCTTATCCTAAACTGAGAGATCAAAGGATTTCTTTCTGATTGCAAGATCCCAAAAATAGATGGGCCAGTGTCACAGAGTTCCTGCTGGAGCTCTTCAGCACATTGGTTAGAAACTGCTCTTGGATTTGCAGGTATCAATGGCTTTTCCAGGAGTGTAGCTGGTGAGATGGGAAAGTTTGGGGGATAAGTTTGGGTACTCTGCATTCTCCCTCCTGCAGCATCAGTTCACGTGCAGCCCGAGCTAGCTGGGCACAGTGCTACTGCAAAGGAGCTGGGATAAGGTGTGGAGTTTGGGACCAACCCTGGAGATGGTGGGGCACAGGAACAGTGTAGCTGTGCAGCACGCTGTATTGCAAGCAAACTCGTGTGCAGGTTGTTTCTTGGCAACAAATACTGTGACGCAAGCTTCCCCTAGAAAAGAGGCCAAATAGGATGACTGAGACAGCGCACAAGGGAGATGGTTTGAAGGACCTCTGCCTGGTCCTGCTGGTGCTCGCACTGGTGTAACTCCTTTGCCCTTTATGCTTTCTCGCTGTTCTTCCTCCTAACGAAATTCTGCATGCACCGTCATGTGTCTTTAAACAAGATTTTTTTACTGGAGGGATGTCAGCTTTGCTGAAACAACTCCGAACCGTAACAAGGTGATTGCTCAGGATGAAAAATGCTGGACTCCACGGAGGTGCATCCAAAGTCTGGTTTCGAGGTGCAGAGCACTCCTCTTGTTGTCTGCTAATGAGAAGAAACTAAACTAATAATCATGAGGTTTGTAACACTGTGTTAGGAAATACAAGCTCCCTGTTAAACTAAATGCAAACTCGAGGGTGGGATGCAGGCTACTGCACAGCCCCGGGCACGCGCGTGTCCTGCTCACGGCTCCTCCGTGGGGAGGAACCGGTGGTGGTTTGCACACTGGGTGGTACCTTGCTCAAATAGCATGAAGCTCAGATAGCAACAGACTATAATTTAACTAGTTAATAGCTCAACTATGACTCTGGAACGAGACTTTATGCGTGTTCATGAGTATTGTTCTTGGTTTGAATTTTTTTTTTTTGTATTAACAAATAAACTCTAATAACGTATAACCCCGCCTGGTTTCCGAGTCTTTACAGCGGCAGCCGCCGTGCCTCTGCAGAGGGAGCATTACCCAGCTCTGGGACTGCCCCGCCGCGGGGCTCGAACCGGCGACCTTCCGCCCCGCAGCGCCGCCGGGTGCTGCCGCCGCGCCCTGCCCCTCGGAGCGGTGCATGCTGGGGGCTGTAGTCCACGGAGCGCGGCCGGGTGCGCGGGCAGCCCGGGTCGCGGGGCACGCCGGGAGCTGTA
>VYXH01000283.1:0-13547 GCA_013397275.1 Burhinus bistriatus
GAAAGGGTAATCAAACATTGGAAGTAGTTGAATCACTATCCCTGGAGGTATTTTAGAAGATGGGTAGACATGGTGCTTAGGGACATGGTTTAGTGGTGGTTTTGGCAGTGTTAGGTTAACGGTTAGACTCGATGATCTTAAAGGTTCCTTTCAACCTAGACAATTCTTTGATTCTATGATCTAAAAAATGAATCTCCTTTCTTAAAAATGAATAACTATGAAATAACATTTCAACTTGACATGCAATAGTTTTTCCCCAAACAAACAAAATAACAATAAAAAAATATTTGCCTATCTGTTTCCAAATGTGTCAGGGAAGAAGTAACTGTTAAAGTATGTGTTAAACTCAGTATCTTCATATTAGAAATTTGAGAATAATTTTTGGCCATCTAGGTTTTAATGTAGGAAAGTATTACCTCTTGTTAGAACACTTGGCAGTGTAAGAATGGTATTGAGGCAACAACTCCCACTTCTGTTTGTTCATTTGAGGGTCTTTTAATCCCTCAGAAATACAGAGTCACCTGTTCAGATGATGAGCTCATCTTGTTGTCATATACTTATATCCAAGATAGCATGACCCAACAATAGCTCTGGTTTAGTTGATTTGTTTTTGATTCAGGATGTTACGATCTGCCTCTGCAACCTGAAGACACAGAAGATGAAATTCAGGGAGGAGATGAAAGAAATACCCGACGATGCATGAAGTAGGAGCCATGTTTTTAAGCTAGGTCTGCTATCATTTATCAGATTTATTATTGTTTTTATCCCCCAGATGGTTATCATAAAATGAATAAAAAATATTGGAATGCAAGGATACAGCCTTCTCTGATGAGATGACTGGCTTGGTTAATGAGAGGAAAGCAGTAGATGCTGCTTACCCTGACTACAGCTTTTGATGCTGCCCCCCACAACATCCTCATAGACAAGCTGACTAAAAACGGGCTAGTGGACCCTTACGTGGATCAAGTACTGAATGACCTGGCAGGCTCAAACGTTGTGATCAACAGGACAAAGTCCACATGGAGGCCAGTCACCAGTGGTATAGCCCAAGGGTCGATCCTGGGTCCAGTACTGTTTAACTTCCTCATTAGTGACCTGGATGGTGGGGCAGAGTGCACCCTCAGCAAGTTTGCTGATGATACAAAACTGGGAGAAGTGTTTGATGCACCAGATGGTTTTGCTGCTATTCCGAGGGACCTCAACAGGCTGGAAAAACGGGCTGACAGGAAACTCATGAAGTTGAAAAAAGGGAAATGCCAAGTCCTGTATTTGCTGAGGAATAAACCCATGCACCAGTACATGCTGGGGGCCGACTGGCTGGAAAACAGCTTGGCAGAAAAGGACCTGAGGTTCTGGCAGACAGCAAGTTGAACGTGGGTCCGCAAAGTGTCCTTGTCACAAAAGTGGCCAACAGACTCCTGGGCTGCATTAGGCAGAGCATTGCCATCAGGTCGAGGGAAGTGATCCTTCTCCACTACTCAGCCCTGGTGGGACACACCTGAAGTGCTGTGTCCAGTGCTGGGCTCCTCGGTACAAGAGAGACGTGGACATAGTGGAGGAAGTCCAGTGAAGAACCCCAAAGATGATCAAGGAACTGGAGTATCTTTCATACAAGGAGAGGCTGAGAGAGGTGAGACTGTTCAGCCTGGGACAGAAAATGCTCAGGGGGGATCTTATTAATGTGCATAAATGCATGCGGGGAGGGTGCAAAGAAGATAGAGCTAGGCTGTTCTCAGTGTTCCTCAGTGGCATAAGAGGAATTGGGTGCAAGCTGAAATACAGGAAATTCCATTTGAACATAAGAAAAACTTCTTTATAATAACAGTGTTTGTACATTGGCATAGGTTGCCCAGAAAGGCTGTGTTGTCTCCATCCTTGGAGATACTCAAAACCCATATTGGTCCTGGGCAACCTGCTCTAGGTAACTGCTTGAGCAGGGGAGTTCGACTCTGTAGACTTTGTGCCCAGTCAAGTTGAAATACAGGAAATTCTGTCTGAATGGAAGAAAAAGTTATTTACTATGTGGATTGGCAAACAGTGGAACACTGATCTCCTCGTCCTTTTCTAAAAACTGTGACCAATTCAGCTTCTTTCTCCTCTGATTGCAAAATTGATTATTTCCACTTATGTGTAGTAGTCTACTCTGTCTTGAAATTCATCTTCATTATTTTTTTCAGAACATTTCTTCAAGCTGACAGAAAAGAATAATTTTGAATTCTTTTCCTTTAATGTTCTAGCATGTCTGCTTATCTTTTGTTATGTGCAAATCAAATTAGCCTATTTTATCACCCAGATCATTAATGAAATATATTGAATTGAACTAAATCTTGGAAACAGTTTTGAAGATACATCTCAAAATATCTCTTCTTGTTGTCCATAATCTAATGATAACTGCTCTTGTGAAGAGTTATGCAGTCTCGTACGTTCCATGTAAGTCATCTCTTGTTACTGTTGTTGCCTTTCTGAATTTTATTTTTTATTTGTCTTTTCTAACTTTGCCAGGATTTTACAGAGAAAGGAAATACTGTCTCTTATGCACACTGGCAAGATCAAGAGACAATAGAGACAATTCTACGCAACTTTTCAGAATGTCCATCTCTCTTCTATCAATGACATTCAAATCCAACTGTATTCCAGTCTTTTATTCTCTACTAGCTGAACATGCGCACGTATTTAAACAACACATACATTTATAGGAATGACAATATTTCTAACCAGAATTTCATTCTTCAGTTTAGTAAATCTGTATTCAAAATGGCCAAACTAACTTCATATTTTTCATTAAAAAAACATTTTTCTGATTTTAGGTATTACAGAGAAATGCAGGTTTCTATTTTTTACAAATTAGCACACATAACATTGAATTAATTTCACTGTTTCTAATTTCAATCTATAACAGAAAATGTAATTTTCTCAACTGTAATTAATTACTTCAGTATCAATCACTACCTAGAACTGAAAGTTTGCAATGTGAAAGCAATGTCAGCCAATGAGGTTTTATTGCAAGTATTTGAGAGATCATATTTCTTGTAGTAATGTAAGTGATTGATTTTCTTGAAGCGTCATCTTTCTCATACAATCTTCTGTAAAAATACCTTCACTGTATAAATATCAGTAGGAAGGTAAGTCATGTCTTTTCATCTGTACTGGTATTATGAAAGTTTTTTTCCTGATAAATTAGTCAGGAGTTAACTGTACTGAACAAATAAGACAGACAAAGATCAACTGTATTTTAGCGCTCTCTTCAGATGCACATTTGTTTTCATCATTATATACCTTGGAAAGTCAAACACTCAGATTTTTCATTATCTTGTAAAGAGGCAGTATCTGATTTTTATGAGATCAAAAAACCCCCAAACCAACCCCCTGTGATATAATATGGGAAATGAATGAGATTATTTTGTGTTTAAAAATGAAATATAACTAATAGGCTAGCATTGTTTATATATATGTATCTGATGAATTTTCTATTTTTGTTATAGAGATATAGATTTACTTTTAAACTCATGCAAGAAAAAGTGATACATAACAGGCATCCAAAATATGGAGAAAGTGCGTCAGATAGAATTATGTTACCTTTACAAGGAAAGTGCAGCAGATGTGTAAGGACTGTGGTTCTGAGCACCTGAAATACAAGCTCCAGCTCATTACAACATTGAAAATGCATTTTTTATGTTTACAGCAACTCAGATCTTATTGTAATTTTTTTTATTACTTAAACATACATCAGACACCATCGTTTCTATATAAAATTGCTTCCCTTCAGAAATATTTAATTTTCATGCAATAAGCTGAAAGAAAAAAAAAAAAAAAAATCTTAGTTTTTATCATTGAAGAATATGGGCATAAAATTGTGCTCCTGCAATGTACATTGATTTTGGGTTTTTTATTTTTGAAACATTTACATTATTTTGCCTACCACAGTTACGGAAGTTAACAGTCTGTAATGGAACATTAATCTTTTGTTTTTATCTTACCGCTGATCACCATAGCACACAAAAGCAGCAGCAGGTTCTGCTACACCCATATAACAGAACATATCCTGGTGTACTAGGTCTGGTCAAGATGTTATTTTTCTCTGTGGCAGTCCGTATGGTGCTATGGTTTAGATTTGTGACCAAAACAGTGTTGGTAACACATCAACGTTTTAGCTGCTGCTGAGCACTGCTTACACAGTGTCAAAGCCTTCTCTGTTTCTCATGCCACCCCCTCAGCAAGTAAGCTGGGGCTGGGCAAGAGGCAGGACAGCTGACCCCAACTGACCAAAGGGATATTCCATGCCATATGACATCATGCTCAGCCATAAACTTCGGTGGGGGGTGAAGTTTTTCCAAAATAGCCTTTTTTTGGTGCCTGGCAGGGCAACGGGCTGCTGGTGGGAGGTGTTCTTGCGCTACAGGAAGCCCAAGTCACACTTTTCCAGTGGGATTTTAGGTTATGACTCTGTGTAGTCTAACCATACAAAAGCCATTAACCCTTCAGTGTATTACTTGCTTTCTCGTAAAGTGAGCACCAGCCATAACGGACAATCCTTGTACACAGTCTGAGCTTCTCAGTCTTGATTCAGCATCTCCTTTGCATCTTCTGAAATGTGCAAATTTAGCGGGACTGAGTTTTAAAGTTTTCTTTCCTCATTTGAACAAACCTGAAACATCTTCCTCCTTAATCTTTACATCAGAGTTTACTGACCCTTTCAAATTAGTCTTGCAACTGTTTGTTCTTAGTAGGACAACCTTTAAAACAGCTCTATTGAACCACAGATTGCCTCTATGGCTAAGCAAAATAGATCACTAAGGTGTGACATTGTTTGTACCTTTATTCCACCATTTATGCCAGTTCTGGGCTCTGTCTTCTGTAGCTTTTCTCCTCAATGGAATTTATGAGAGTGACTATTGAAGCGTATTAAATTATTTCAAATTAATTTGTAGTCTTTAAAGTGCCATAGCTCTCTGCAGTTCAGAAACTTAAACATGATCATGAACTGTGAAGTAGGCTTTTTTCAAGCAGCATGGGTACTGTACCCATTTTTTATACAATCTTGACATATGCAAGACACACTCAAAAATAGCAATAAAAATTAGTTTTGATTAATGCTTCTTATTGGCATTGCTGAACATTTGCAAAGATGGTCCTTGTTACTAAAATCCGAATTCCTATTTTCTAATAGTCTATTTTAATTTTGATGCTCCCTTTGTAAGCACGTGCACAGTTTTTTTAAAATTGGGTAATGCATTTCTCTATGACATGTATTAGGGAATTCGTGTAGTAGTGTTCTATAGAAATTACCAGATTTCCATAGAAATCAAAATATAAGATCACCTGCATGCATTGAACTTAAAGAATCTAAATCATTATTTGGTTTTCAGCCAATTAGTCAACAGATTTTTTTCAATGAATGAAATGAATTTGGTGAATACCACAGTCATAATATTCTCATTTAATTTTATTTTACTTGTTTGTGTACCTCAGGTTAACATAAGCTTACAAGGGCTTAGAATTTTTTCCCTCCTGCAGAAAGAAGCTCAAGATGCATTTGAACAAAACTTATTCAAATTCTTTTTCAGTTGGTGACAAACTAAGTGGGAGAACTAGTCCAAAGGACTGAGTGCAGTATACATTTTTCCAGAGGTCAGTGTCACAGAAAGTTTTTCTCTCTTCACTCATCTCGAGCTCATTATTTATTTTCTGTTGCCTCTGCTGTATTCAAATATTCAGGAGGTACATTTGTCATGAAAAGAGATACTATATTAACCTCAGCTAAGTGTGTGTGAATTCAGCCAGGTCTTTTCTTCTAGCGCTTAGTGGTTATCTAAATATTTTATCATATCATACTCTTTACTGTCTTATATGGACTATAGTAATTTATAATAACTGTAGACCTTCCTTTTATATTCTCTGTCTTGTTTCAGTAATTCAAGTGCAGACAGCTAAAAAAAAAGTTAAATTCAAGGAAAAACTTGAAATTTACTTTTGTGGCATGCTTCTAGTAAACCAGAGGGCCACCTAGTCTATAGTTTTCAGGCTTTTTTACTACAGAAGTTTGAGCAAACAGCATGTGAGCTTTTATGCAACATACCTGTATTTCTCTTTATCACTACAGATGCATTTGAAATCAAGATCTTTTCTTACATTTTGATACATTTTGTTAAGTCTGTACCTGCAATTGTTCTTCCTTGCAATGCTGGTGAGTTAATGCAATCAACTCTCATGTTCTCTAAACCAACGTTCACCTTTTATTTTCAAGATGAGAAGACCATTCTCATCTTGTAATACATACTGGATATATATAGATATGTATATAATAAAATATATACAAATACATAAAGCCAAAAATAGAGTAGCAGAGGTGATGCAGGAAACAATCAAGTTGTTTAAGGAATATTGCCTAGTTCTTTATCCCTAGTACACTGGATTCAAGTCAGTGATGTATGATTTCATTCATGTTGATATTTAATTTAATTTTAAGAGAAACTGTTCTTTATTTCATCATAATTGGTGTCTTGTGGGGAGAATAGAGTATTAAAGAACTGAAACTTCAAAAAGCTATGAACAGTGTAGCAAACAAAGATTAACCGGCTTAGAAATAAAGAATAAGGGAAAAGAAACACAAAAGAAATATGTAATAGACTGATTTTTAATGTTTTCTGTAAGGCATCATTAGTAGTGCCTTTCTTCAAAAAGGTATGCAAATGATTATTGCATTCTAAACCTTCCTTCCATAATGTAATATCATTAAAAAGATAAAATGCTGTTCATAGGTATGATTTACATATTAATATATGTAAATTATGAATCAAATCATAACTCAGCAAATGAGAGCATGCAGTGTTTACAGTTCATTGAGTGTCATGCTGGAGCAATTTGACAATGGAGCTGCTTAAGCTTAGGTCAACTTCTATGGTCATCTGGATTATGCTAATAAAATTTCTGAGATTAATTAACCTGAGAAGCCTAATTACTGTCAACTGAGGATCTTAAAGTGAAATATTTAAGAGGAAGAAAAAAAAAAAGGTTGAATTAGAAAATGCCTGCAGTTCCATAAGCATTCTGAATATCTTCAACAATGTTTGTCTTTTCATCTTTAATCTGGTGTAAACTCTTTCTGTGCTGCAGCTTTTATCTGTATAACCAACCAATAATGAGAAATATAGCTTACTCTTACTGCAAAATGTCTTTTTACTGCTAAAATACTGTACCTACCATGTCATACTTCCTAACTGTACAGTGCATCACTGGTCCTGTTAGAAGGTCCATAAAAAGACCTGAAAAAACTGACTGATGAGTTGCTTTGCTCACAGCAAACCCCATGGAGATTCACAAGTTACATTGTGCCCTGAAAAGAAAGAGAAAAAAGCGCCTCCAGTGTCAGCTCATTTACACATTAGGGAGACTTGGGCTCCAGTAGCTGCTCCACTGAAAATTTAAATAACATTTTGTCATGATTTAACCCCAGCCAGCAGATAGAACCACACAGCCGCTCGCTCACTCGCCCCAGTTTGGATCGGGGTGAGAATCGGAAAAGTAAAAGTGAGAAAAAAACTCGTGGATTGAGATAAAGACAGTTTAATAGGTAAAGCAAAAGCCGTGCACGCAAACAAAGCAAAACAAGAAATTCATTCACTGCTTCCCGTCAGCAGGCAGGTGTTCAGCCATCTCCAGGAAAGCAGGGCTCCATCACGCATAACGGTTACTTGGGAAGACAAACGCCGTAACTCTGGACGGCCACCCCCTTCCTTCTTCTTCCCCCAACTTTATATACTGAGCATGATATCACATGGCATGGAATATTCCTTTGGTCAGTTGGGGTCAGCTGTCCCAGCTGTGTCTCCTCCTAACATTTTTGTGCCCCCCCCGCCCCCAGCCTAACACTGGCAGGGCTTTATGAGAAGGAGGAAAGGCCTTGACTGCCTAGCAACAACTAAAAACACCAGTGCGTTATCAACACTGTTCCCCATACCAAATCCAAAACATAGCACTATACCAGCTGCTCGTAAAAAAGTTAACTCTACCCCCACTGAAACCACGACACATAAAAAGTCAAGTGATTCAACAGAAGAGATTATGGACAGCAGAATACCATGTAGTTTTGTAGTGAAAGCATGATTGGGGAAGATGGATCTTGCATGGTTAAGTGTCTGCAGGCAAAACTTCTGTATACTGAGAAGATAACAGTGATCACTGTGTTACTGGGATACTGCTGCTACTTCTTTCCCTCTTCTACTAAGGAAAAGGGATGGCTATTGCACCTCGTCTGAGGAAAGATTTTGATAGTGAATCTTCTGGGAAAGGTACCTTCCTGATCTCTGAGGTTAATATTAGAGCCACAGACAAATGAGCGGGCCATTAACTATACCCTGGCTTGAGGTTAAGCTAACTATGGAAAATTACTTGATATGACACGAGAAATTGATGACAAAAGTTATAGATAACTAGAGGAAAGTTGGCTGCATCTCAAAGGCAGTGAAGGAGATATGTGAGAAACAGCTGAACTCCACAGGCTGCTGGAGGGGAGTATTGGAAACCTTTGGAGAAGCACAGTCTTGTAAGGCCAACACCACCTATGTAGCCATAGCAGTAATACCATATATGGCTTACACTGCATCATAATGCCGTATGTGGGTATGGGTGTCATAAATCTGGGACCAATAGGGGAAAAGTAATTAGAGATAGGTTGTTTACCTGGGAGAAGACTGGGGCTGAGAAAGGAATGTACAAGGATGTGAAGGACAGCCAGATAACGCAAATCTTGTGGCCAGGGCTGTCATGGGGTACTTGCCAAGCAACCTTGTGCTTATTTATTGCAGCTGGAACCAGTCAACAAACCATAAGAGCTGAGCTTGCTTTTTTTGGTCAGGAGAACTGAGGTGGAAGTGGTGGGAGACTGCTGCCCCTTATAGCAAGTTTACACCCGGAGAGAAGGAGTGAGCATCTTTGTATCACTGTGCTGGTGCCCGTTCCAGACCATCAGCTACCCACCCCTTCATAACAGGTAAGTGTATTTCTGTGGAATGAATGTTAAATGGTATCCTCTCCTCAGTATATCCTGCTGCATCGTTTAGACAGCTCCCAGCTATGCATAAATGTAGCAACTGGTAAATCCTTCCTTCTCTCCTGGCTCTGGCTTTCAGACATTTCATTAACCATGACTTTATTCCATGCATTACACTGAGAATCCAGCCATCTTATCTGCACTTATGGATCCTATGAACAGGACTTCAAGCAAACATAGAGTCTCCCAAGCAAATTACTATAAAATATCCACTTTATGGATAATCAAAACAAAAGGAGCCCATGGCTGCTGGGAGGTGTTGAGTTCTTCCTAGGACCTCCAGTAAAAACAACCAGGTGTACTCACTGTCTTCTGGTATACATTGCTCCTGCTCTGTGTACCATCTCCACTCCACTTGTCCACACCTGAACCTTCACTGCGATGTTTCACCCTACCAGTTCACTTTTTAATTCTGCCTTTCCCTAGTGAGCCTGCCAGTACAGGAGCTTTCATGCTCTGCCTCCACAGACCACAACCTGTCATTGGACACAACAGATTTTACTGCAGCCTCTGTTACTAGCTCTCACTAAACATTAGGGGCTACCAACAATTTTATCTAAATCTCAGACAATTTAGCAGGGGTTTCCTGGTTCATGTTGCATGTCCCAAACCACCAATCTGTTCCTCAAACCCACCTATGGTAGATTTTCTTTTTTATCGAACTATTGTCTCTCAGCGCTAATAATAATAAATGTGTGATGTAGGGACTACAACACTATAAGTAAATGATAATAAACAATAATAACTTCATAGACCAAATTATGTTTCTAAATAGAGTCTGGCTTCTGAAAAATTATTTGGAAATGAGTAAAGCGTTACTCAGAATAATCCTCAAAGTTGCTACAAGCATCTTCTGTAGAACAGTGTAAAGTACTGTGAGAGAGTTCCGTAAGGAACATGGACATAGGACAATGCAGTTAGGTTTTCCCACATCCAAACCTAAATTATTTGTCTTTAGACAGGTGTCAGTCTTGTAAAGAATCATGTGCATCATTATCTTCAGGTAAGAGTTTTCTTACCAGAGACATAAAAATTAGTCTACTGGCTTTTCTCTGAAAATGAAAATAAAATATCTCCTCAAACAAATAAATTAGAAAAGCCTGGTACTCCTCATTCTTGAAGGACCTAATCCAATAGAAAAAAAGAACATAATTCTACATGCCAGCCAATTATCCAGGTGTCAACATACACATAGGTTGACTGCCTGCCCAAAATGAAATCAGATACGAGTACATGTTTTGCTGTTCCCATTCCATACTTTGCTTCTTGTAGAAGTACTACACGCTTCAGTGTTGTACCAAATCAAAACCAGAGGTTGCACATACTATAAAACTTCAACAAAATTCTTTGACTGAAAATAAATAATTTTGCACATTCCTTAAAGCAGACCAGTTTTGTCAGGTGACTGTTGTTAGCTGGGGTTGTTTTATGAGGTAATGAAGCTACAGAACTCTGGCTATCATGCTGTGATTTTCTGCATGTATAGCCTTCCATAGGATTCAATTTGATTTGGTTAAACTTTTAATCAAGCTGTAAAAGGGCGGATGTAATTTATTTGTGTATTGATTGGACAGCGTGTTTTTGTTCTTTTGTTATGGACACAGTAAATCTCATTGTTAGCTCTAGTTCTTTTTTTTTCCCTGATAATGTAAACAGCCTCTGAGTTTATTTTTTAGACAAATGAAGTAAAAATATTGTCTTAGAATAATTTATATTTATTTTAATGCATTTGTAATATATATTTTATTGGTATGCCTACACAGAATTTCTGTGTCCAAGTAACAGCTCCATCTGCTGAAACGCCCTTCTAAGATCTTTAGTAAACTATACTGAACAGATAACTAAAAAGAGAAATAACAAGATGGAAGGAAAATATGTGCTGCGTATTGTTGGTTCCTTTTCCTTATGCAGAATATATTTACTGAAACTGTTTTTATACAAGTTCATTATACAAAATCAGTTATTATTACCAAATTATCCACCCAGGGTATCATAACTTTTGCTGTATTAATATATTGTTGTGGTCACCAGATTATGTTTAGCCCCCCCAACAAAAGCTGAAACTAGAAACTGTAGGATAGTTTGCTTGCCTGAAATGCACAATACAAAACACAGCTTTCTTTAAAGACTTTGGCTGAGTGGTTTTTCTACTGCAAAATGCAGAAGTGAGGTTAGCGAGTTAAGGGCACTGCATCAAGAGCTGATTAATAGCCTCTGAGTGAGTGAATATGTGTCTGCCATCCTACAGCAAAGGCCATATGTTACACTATCACTTTCATTCCAAGCTGCATCTTAGCCCAGTGACAAGAATAATTTCTGACAAGCAAGGAATTCGTCTAATACAAGAGATATCATAATTTGCAACAGCAGAATTGCTGAATGACCTATGGACCTAAGACTTACTCCTAGGCAACATACTAAGGCTTCATCTAATAGTGCCAGTGTTTGTCATCTTTGAAAGGAGCCAAAGAAAATGTCGTTTAAAGTCAGTACTTCAGAGTGCTGATTGCAAGATGTAAATTAATGTAGCTTCTTCTAGATCAAATAAGCTCATGGTAGATATCTAAGAGGCACAATAAATGATGAAAATTGCTTTCGATGCAGAAATAATCATGTGTTGAAGAGAGTGTTAGAAACAGTATTACTTTTAGAACTAAACTACAAATTCTAAGATGTCAATATGTTGTTTGAAGAAAGTAAGGTCTATTTACTCTATTATGCATACAAACTGTTCGTTTTGCTTTTAAATCACACCAGTTAAAATAATAAATTTTATTTCTGAATGCACCATTCTTCAGATAAGTTACTTTGTTACCATATTGCTTTTTTTCTGAAGTGACATAATATTAAATTTAACAAATCAAATGGAGTTAATGATTTTATGTTTTTAAAACATTACTAACTGAAAATTGACCAGAGAAGCTTAATTACTGTTTATTGCAGTGAATGTAGTCACTGTGTTCGCTGCATCAACATCTGAAATTGAAAGACACAGGAAAGACATTTTATTGTGAACTGGTGTTTGGTTAAATTCAGAATCTAATCATTGCATTCTAAAGCATTTGCATTAAGTTAACCCAATAGTTTGGTCCTGGTTGTTTTGCAACACAGGACTTGCTATTTAGAAGATCAAAAAATCTTACAAGGGCTTGGGCATCTCTCTTTCAGGCTTCTCTGCAAACACACACATTAAAAATATGGAGAACTAACCAGACTTTCTATAACCTGCTAATCTGTATTATATATTGTCACGCCCTACACGCCCCACTCAGATGGGGAGGGGCAGGGGGCTATGACTCAGATTTGCAAATCCCCAACAGTGTGGACTAAGGTGAGACAACTCTCGAGGTCCATATATGAACATTTATTAGATTCCCACAGTGATTAATATATGCCTTAACTAGGTCCACAATAGTTGGTTAGGTATACAACAAATTATGGCAAGCAGTAAGGTACGCCTTGTGTTACTTAGCAACAGATATACAACAAATTATGGCAAGTGGTACTTAATAACAGATATACAATGAATTATGGTGTGTGGTAAAGTATGCCTTGTGTTACTTACTTAACAACTTTAAAAGAAAAGAGAAGAGAAAGAAAAACAGGGATAAAAAGAGAGAGTGAGAGAGAGAGCAAGAGAGCGAGAGACAAAGAGATCACCAGTCCTGGTTCCAGCATTGGTCTAGCCAACAGGAGGGTGTCTCTGGTTCATAGAAGCACTCCTCTGTGTAAAATCTCCCCAGGGAAAAAAGTAGTTCCGAAGAGAGAGTATGTCCCCCAGGGGCACTTATTCTCCTCTTTTATGTTCCCCATATCAGTACAACCTGCCCCACTATTATGGTGACAGTTCTGTCGCAGGTTTCTCACCTCCCCAGGTGATGTGTAGCATGATTTGGGTGGAGGGATGAATCCTATACTCATATATATTTAGCATGATCTCAATAATCTTCATTAGCATATGCAGGGATGTCAACTTTAATATGCATTTCACGGATAATGAGGCAAAGGTCATCATCGGGCATAGTAGCTTTCCGAAGAAACAAAGAACTACACAGATTCTTGTTATCTTGTCCTTGCTGAGGAAAAGCAGAGCCGTCCTGTCTCCCTCCTCTTTCCCGCCTGAGTAAGCAGGTGTTGGCCTTATCAGTTCTTTGAGCATAAGGCCTACATTTTGGTAGCGGGATGCACCCGCAAGTGCTGAGAGAGCTGGCAGATGTTATTTCTAGACCACTCTCCATCATCTTTGGAAGGTCATGGGAAACAGGAGAGGTGCCTGAGGACTGGAAGAAGGCCGACATCGCTCCAATCTTCAAAAAGGGCAAGAAGGAGGACCCAGGGAACTACAGGCTGGTTAGTCTCACCTCTGTCCCTGGGAAGGTAATGGAGCGACTCGTTCTGGATGTCATCTCCAAAGACGTTGAAGAACAGGAAGTTACTGGAAGTGGTCAACATGGATTTACCAAGGGTAAATCATGCTTGACCAACCTGATAGCCTTCT
>VYXH01000283.1:13620-47273 GCA_013397275.1 Burhinus bistriatus
CTGGAGAGAGTCCAGCGTAGGGCAACAAAGATGACTGGGGGATTGGAGCACCTCCCTTATGAGGAAAGGCTGAGAGAGCTGGGACTCTTTAGCCTGGAGAAGAGAAGGCTGAGGGGAGACCTTATTCTTGCTTATAAGTGCCTAAAGGGTGGGTTGAAGGAAGATGGAGGCAGAGTCTTTTCAGTGGTTCCCAGTGACAGGACGAGGGGCAATGGGCAGAAGTTAGAACATAGGAAGTTCCATTCAAACACAAGAAAAAACTTCTTTACGGTGAGGGTGACAGAGCACTGGAACAGGCTGCCCAGGGAGGTTGTGGAGTCCCCTTCTCTGGAGATTTTCAAGACCCGCCTGGATGCAGTCCTGAGTAATGTGCTCTAGGCATTCCTGTGTCAGCAGGGTAGTTGGACTAGATGATCTCTAGAGGTCCCTTCCAACTCTGGAAATTCCATGATTCCATGATTATTCACCCCATTACTATAGCTACATTTCAAGGTACTTGCGAGTGTTTGAGACATTCCTCAGTGAAGCTCGGAGGGCCTCCTCCTCCTCCCTTTTGTCTCTCACGATTTGTTTTGGGGAATTTACAAGTCGACTCTTACATATATGTCTCAGCCTATACTTTACATAGACTTGCTGGTTCTGAAATTAGTGAGAATGCCATGATTAGAACAGGATTTTTTGATGAGAATAAGGAGCATTTATTAAAAATTCTATTTGCACTCATTTTGGCTATTAGATATCTTTATAAATATGCACAGAAATCCCAGTATCTCTGAAAAGGTACAGGCCAACTCAAATTTTACAAACTTTTGAAGAAAATATATGTGCTCAAGGCCACTGCTTCTCTTTACCTCCTCTTTCTCCCTTCCCATCATTTTGTGTAGTGAAAAATAAAGATGATCTTTTTATCAAAAGTAGGAAAGATTCAGATCGAGGAAGCTGAGAACTTAAGGGAGAGCGATGGCAGAAGGGAAAGGAAAATGGTCTACTGGACTCCTCCGCCCTGAGTTGAATGCCTAGGTTCCATGTAATTCATAGTTAATGGTCCACCAAAGAGAAGCATACCTTTCAGGCTGATAGGAAACTGTGTAAGTTAGCTAAGCATTCATTAAAAAGAAAAGAATCGGGCAGATTTAAGAGACTGACTGGAGAGAGGAAGGCATCTGCGTATGGCCAGTCTGGAGCTTCCATCTGTGTACCATCCCGGTTTTGTCTGTACTTGTCTCTGCCATGTGTGAAGCCAGAGCAGGTGTGCTATTCCCCAAACAGCTATAACAGCCATGATATATGGAATTTATCTTCAAAGCCAAGCTCTGCTTGATTTGGAGAAGGAGCTTTCACTCTTTCTTTGTCAATTGCTACACAGGAGACATCCTGACACTTCTGTACCAACGCATACGGCTCACCATTCAGTGATTTCTGCAAATATCAACAAGCAAAACTTTCAATGTTGCATGAGACCAAGATGCCTGAGGTGGCAGCCTAGGCTGATCTTCAGTACATATGTGATGGATGAATTCCCCCAAGTATGTCTGAAGAGCTGGACTTCATATGTACTCCAATGAGTTCCCATCTGTAAAACAGCAAGTAACTCTTCTCTGCTTAGCTCGCAAGACCATTCTTAGGATAAATTAAGCATTGCAATTCATGTTGCAATCAAAAGTAAAGTGTTTCAGTGTCAATCAATAAAGGCTGAATAAAACAGAATCTATAGCCCCCGAACTCATCGTCAATGCAGTGCTTAGGGAATGTTAAATACTTAGAGAGTGCAGGACTAACACTCCACGCAGGAAGCCAATTGCAATAACTCCCAGAGAAAAGTTGTAGGCCAAAAGTGTCTTGAATTTTGCCTAGCCCTGGACTCCTTTGTGCTCTTTCTGCACTATACACACAGGATCGAGAAAACAGCTTCTACACAGTGCACTTTCCTTAAAGGTGGCAGACATGATACTTCTAAATCAAGTATCTTACCTGCAAGGCCCCAGCCTCACGAAATCAACAATCTGACAGAGCCAGAGTGTCCAGCCTAACCAGTGGAAAATTTATATGGTTAATCAGCATTGGTGCAAAGCACAATACATAAAAAGCTTTTGGAAATGGAACCTTTCCCTGGAATCTTTCTCCTAGGAAGGGTGGGAATCATGCTCACCTTTCTTCTGCCCCTTCATTTCTGTTATTAGTAAGGCTCCTTCAGAAAACTTACTGGCTTGTGGGTCACATTTATGCTTTGTATCTCTAATAATTTAAATTAAATTGACAATAGTTCTGACATATTTCTAGTCTGTAGAGGAAATCTCCTTCAAAAATGCTTTCCCTATTTAAATACCTATCATCAGACTTCATGAATGCAGAACGCATAGAAAAAAAACCTATATTGAGAAATGATGGGGAAAAAAAGTCTTTATATTTAACTTTCTATCGTAGATACGCCCAATGAAGCAGCATGAAGGATCTTATTACTATACCAAAATAAAGAATTTCCTAAGAGAGTTATCTAATTTCATATTAGCTTGTTCCCCCTTTGAAACACAGTGATTACTGCACCAAGTGATACATAAAAATGGGAAAAACAGCAGGCTTCACCAGTTTCAAAGGAATCAGCATTACTGGTGTTCCAAGCTGGAAAAATAAGTGTCAGCAATGACACTGAGTAGGACAGGAAAAATATATATTTTATATGCACGATATATTTATGTACTACACAACTTCTTTTCAGAATATCCATATATTCCTTCAATAAAAAGAATTTCTTTTTATATTTTGTCTTCAAAAAACAGCCTGTAGTTAATTTTCTTCTCATCTGTAATTCTAAGTTTCAGTGCCATGAGCTAAAGTCATAAACATTTCTTCCTGAAAGTGTATTTTAAAGAGAATCTTCTCAAAATGCATACCTTTAATTTGGCAAAGCATTGTTCAGGGTTTAAATAAATCTCGTCCTGATTTGAGTGGTAGTTGTATGGATGAATTCACAAACGATTCTTTGAAACTCTTTGAAAACACAGAAAACAGAAGCTTTGCAGAGAAAAACAAAAAAGAAAAAGAAATATATGTAAAGCAGATACATTTATTGAAACAGGAAAGTCACTTGTTCCCCAAGGCATGGCAAACATTATTTTAAAGCTCATTTGTTCACTCTTCTCCATAGCGCAGAATAAACAAAATGGTAATATTTAAGGCAGTTCATCAAGTCTATTCTGATGAATGAAATGTCTGCAAGAAAAAAACATCTTTCAGTCACCTGGAACAAAGATAATTTAGTAGAGCTAAGTAGAAACTGGAATTTCTACGTGACTTTTTTTTTTTTTGCTTCAAATCGGGAGAAAATGTTGAACTATTAAGAAGCTGATGAAACAAAGAGACTGTGAAAAATCTTGCTTTATTTATGACTGCTATGATGCATTGTACTTTTTAGCCAGAATTCTTTAGATCATATGGAATATAGTATGGCTTGACAGCAGAGAATGGGGGCATTTGGTATCCACATGGTCTAATGTTTGTTTAGGTGATACCTGTAAACAAATTTAATTACCTGGGGAGAAAAATAAAAAAAAAACAACAACCAACCAAACAGCTGAGCAATATAGTTTGGAGAATGCTTACTTCCGTTCAGTTAAATGTATTAGGAATAAGCCTATGTTGTACTGTGGCAAACTGAAGAAGGATGTGTTCAAATGGTTATTCTTCATTGTATTTGATTTGGTTAAGTTAGCTCCTTTAGTGGGAGATTTCTGCATCCTGTGTTAAGGTGCATTTTCCTAATAAAAGAATATTCATTTTCATTTCTTATGATGGGTGAAGTAGCATTCCTTAAGTCACAGAATCACAGAATGGTAGGGGTTGGAAGGGACCTCTGGAGATCATCTAGTCCAACTCGCCTGCCCAGCTAGAGCAGGTTGCACAGGAATACATCCAGGTGGGTTTTTAATATCTCCAGAGAAGGAGACTCCACCACCTCTCTGGGCAGCCTGTTCCAGTGCTCTGTCACCCTCAAAGTAAAGAAGCTTTTCCTCGTGTTCAGATGGAATTTCCTGTGTTCCTGTTTGTGCCTGTTGCCCCTTGTCCTGTTACTGGACACCACTGAAAAGAGTCTGGCCCCATCCTCTTGACATCCGCCCTTTAGATATTTATAAGCATTGATAAGATCCCCTCTCAGTCTTCGCTCCTCCAGGCTAAGCAGACAGTCATGACAACTTTAAAGGAGCCTATTGTACTTCACATCAAAAGAAAGTAGGAGGATGCACACATTGTCTACAATCAGCTGGCAGTTGGTAAACTCTAGCTGGAAACCAGAAATCTAGCTAGAAACTTCTTGAACTGCTCTGGACATCTTAAATTGCTCCAGTCACAAGCAAAAGTAGCTGCATAGGAGTTTTGATCAGATTAAATAAAGCAATTTAATTAAACCATTGAAATACATGTGCTCAGACAAGTAAAAAGTCAAGAATAAGCACATATATCTTTGAGGCCTCAGTTGGAAAATGTTAGGAATTCATTGTGACATTCCTCACAGACAAATAAAATTTTTACTTTCAGTATTTTTAGTACTATCAACATATTTGCTACAGAGATGTTTTCAACATTAGATATGCTGGCCTTTTTCAAGAAAATGGTCAACAAAGTATTTTGAGTACAAACAACTAGTCCATGACTGGAACCATGGAAATAATAACACACAAGTTGTATGTCTTAATTGTTCTGCCTAAATGTTCTATCTTAATAATTTCTTACTAAAAGTAAGAAATGTAGAGATTATGGTTTTGATGGAAGTGAAGAAATTTAATAAAACTGAACACAATTCTGTTGTTACTACCAGATTCATAATAATATATCAGATGCATCAGAGCAACAACGAGCTACATTTCCTTTGACCTTAAACAATCTAACCAAACAGGAAAAGCTACCATTCTGGTTTGTACAAGTTTTGGACAAGTGCAAATGATGAGCTACAGAAAGTGCCTGGTGTTATAGAATCAGGGCCCTAAAAACTGATCCAGCTCATTGTCATTTATGGAAAGATCTCACTGATTTCAGTGAGCTTTGCATTAGCATTACAGAATCTGCTTCTTGTCACCTTGTGTGAGGTGATTCCTCACCACTGAAGACAATGCAATACAGTTATGCTTAGAGTGTTCAAAGGTCTAAAACGTTGTGTAAGCACACAAAATTTAGCTTTTACCTTTGCTAGCTGTCTTAAGAGATAAAAAAGGTCTTAAATGGCGGGTAAAAATAGTCAAAGTAATTGAAAATTAAGCTATGTTGCCGATTCATCCACAGGTTTAGATTTGTTACAAAAAATGGCTATAATTGTTTAACTAATATATGTCTTCTGACTTGTACTTCCTGGCCATGCCATTAATCGTGGCTATTCAAATTCTTATTTTAACAGTACTTTTTTCAGCTCTGTAAGTTTATAGATCTGTTAGTTGGAAAGATTCCACATTGAGAAAATCTGTTAGGAAATTCAAAGGTTATTTGAGTACAATATGGATGAATATTCTGTTGCACAGGTATGCTTGTAGTGCTGTATATCAATCAGAATTTCATTACAAGTTAAGGTCAGATCTAGACAGAGTAGTTCAGAAGGTATTTAGTGCGCTATATGCATTACTTTCAGTCACACACAGCATGATACAAGATGATTAACATTTAATTGTTAGCTTATCACTCTCTAGAGTCAACACCTACATTTTCAGTGTTCATGCTAGTTTGTATAGTTTTGATCAGTTTTGTGGTATTGCATTGAAAGCAGCTATTGTGGCTTGCAAAACAAATAGCTTTTAGCATCCAGTATTCAAAAATTACAGCAGGAAAATTGTATTCCCAGCCATCACCGTATTTTCATGTTTTACAAGTTAGAAAAATTGTCTGTGACCTTTTCTGGATAATGATGTCCCAACATTTGACCATGTCATAGGAAACCATTAAATCCTTCACAGTTAGCGAAGGAAATGTTTTTGTGGTGTCTTCAGAGAAACTCAGCTGCATCATGATCTTAACTTTCTGAATTTTTTCTGTCCTGATGTACTGAACTCTTAGAAAAATGGGAAATGTTTTGCATGACATAAATTTTCCAGCCAGAATACTTCTAATTAATAATAATGTATTTACACAAGGTTAGCTATAAGAAAAATATTTTCTTACTCGCATTACTGTTTTTCCTGTATTCAGCTGTAGAGCTTCTTGTGTCTGAGATAAGTTTTTCTGCAGACTTTTGAATTATAAAGGGAGAAGAGCTATTTTCATCCTGTGTCTTGCAGGGACCATATATACAGAAATCTGTAATAAACCTAATCTTTTATTTTCTTGCTATATTGGAATAAAAGATTGTGAAACTGATTTTTTTCTAATTTAGAGTGCTATTGAAATTTTCTAGAAGAAAGGTAATCTTACAGTGGATGTAAAATACATGAGTGTTATTCCTTATTGTGCCAGTCACCGTGGCATGGAAAAACTGCATAGAGCAAAGAGTAGGTGGTCAGGGTGGAAACACAATTTCTAACTGGCAAAACTTGTCAAGATAGGGAAATCTTTTCTCATGTGAAGTCTATATGAGAAGTCAATTAAGAGCTAAAAAAAAAAAACCAAACCAGTCACTGAGGTGTTTCTTCAGATATTGCTTAAAAGTTTTCTTTCAGTTTTAGTTATTTACATTTGACTGTTAAATATAATCATCTTAAATCTTCAAATGCAAAGTTGTCTTTACAGTAAAACTGGGTGTTTTGTTTTGAAGAGAGCAAAATAAAAGTTCTTTACATGAGAAGTACCAGCCTATTACTCTGATAAGCTTTGAATTATCATTGATTCAGACAGATCTTTTTGGAGGACGATTAGTCACTGATAAAATCCTTCACATAAATCCATAAAATTCTTCCACTGTTCTTTGAGCAGTGAGAATTATGTTTAAATTAACGCTGGTACCTCTTTGAGAAGAACAACTTTTTTCCTGAAGTAAAGCCTGTGTGGAAATGGTGAACGTTAGACTGATATATCTTTGCTAGAGCAGGGCATAACAATACATCATCTGTATCTAACTTGCCATGGTATTGTAATGATTCATTATCACATACAGCTCCCTTTACAAGTTAGATGAGATCTTTGAAGAATGTGCAAAACTGTAATTGGCCAACTCTCCATTGTGTTACAGTTAGTCTGGTTAGGTTTCACATGGGTCAATCAATTACTCTAGCTCCTAAATGAACAAATTTAAAACTACTTCCTGGAAAGCAGAGTTAAAAGCTTTGCCTTTACTTGCTTGTAATTTCGTAATATTAACAAAAGTAGTGAGAAAAGTAATTTAAGTGAATTGCTTTTTATTAAGAAGTAATGTCCAGAGAGACCAATGACCACACACATTAATCTCCTGACAAGAAGTAACTGTCAACATTTATTACAAGGTACTTGGGTCCTCAAGAACCATAACTCAATAAAAAAAAATACTTGTAATACGGAAAATTGGTTGATAGGGCAGAATGCCATACCAGTCTGTTCATGCTTTAGCCAAAGGTCAGAAAGAGTATGCAACATATAAACAGCATAAAATATTTTTCAGGACAGTTTTATGTATCTTAGAGACACCTCAACAAAGAAAAAACATAAACCACTTCATTTAAAATTGAAGTCCATAGAGAAAATGTTTAAATGGATTCAAATTTTTGAATATTAACTAAATTTCACTCTGAGGTACAAAGCCATTGAGTGTGTTTTGATGGTGAAAACAGTTTTATTTCCTCCCACGTAAAATTCCCCAAATTTCTACTTTATTTCTGAATTGAGCGCAAAAATGAATTATGTTATTTAATATACTTGTAAGGTAAATTTCAATTCAGCTAGTTCTTATCCGTACTTTTCCTTTTCAGGACCATAAACCACTATTATCCTATTAAGCCTTCACAATTAATTAAAATTGTAGTAATTTTTAATATGTTTACATATATTATTCTTAGATTTTCATTTTGTAAAATGGAAAGTATGAAACAAAAGTATATATTTATCTGTTTATTACATGAAGAAATTTAGAAATTAAGGTAGAAAACTATCGATCCCATTCCAAACTGGAAGCAGTAAGAGACAAAAAAGAGAGGAAATGAAAGAACCATGAATGAGAGCTATGTTCATACTGGGTTGTTCACCTCTACAAATCATTGATAAAACTCATAGCTTTAATGTTACAAGTACAGAATTATCTTTCCAGGTTCCAGATTTGTTTACTTGTTCAAACATACAGTTCAAAAATATAATTCTAAAATTAGGACGATATAATTCTGTATCATAGTAAAGAACATGACCTTCATATCTTAATTTTATCATTGTAGAGGCATTCTTGCAAAATTAGTTAGAAATAGAAAAAAAATATATTTTGGTTTTAATTAAGACACAAGAGCAGTAAATTACACTGATGAAATGGTCCAAGGGGAATGTTATTTGTCCCTTTACAACAGTGAATAGAAAGTAGATGTAAAATGTTACAAAGTCCAAACAGAAGACTGAATTCTCAAAGTGACACTTAGTCTTCATTTAGGCAGCAATACCCAAAAATGCAATTCCCACAACTTTTATCGGTTCTTCTAAGAACTTCTAAGTAACTTAAAACTCCATTTCAAATCCATGAGTCTTTCAGGTCCCAAAGATCTCCTTCAGCTCGATAACCGTTTTGGCTTTGATATGTATTACAAGTTGCATTAAAGTAAATGCTTTTCATATAAAACAAGTTTGATTTGGGAGGGGTGAACATAGCAACTTATCAGTAACAGAACTGAGTTTTACAGAAAACACAGAGACCAACATCTCCCTGTTTCAGAAAAACAGCTGTAGGAGAACACTGCATCTTCTTTCAGAGGAGTCTCTTAGCCAGTAGAGCAACCTCGCAGGATACTTAAGATTGTGATTATGCCCCGTTCGGTCACGAGTTCCACAGTTCCACGTTAGGGAGAGAGGTAGATATGAGATGGTTTGTATATATCAGGTTTTATTATGCTTATTCAAAATGGGCAGTTTGGACTATAAGTCTATAACATGTAATAGATGCTAAGCTATGCCGAACACGTAGGGTAATTCTACAAATATATGTTATGACACAGCATCTTTACTAACTTTGGCTGCTTCATTTTAAAATAAATACAAATGGTTAATCTGATGCAAAATATAGGACTTGGTTCTTACTGGATCCAAGGTCATCAATAGGATTTCTTGGATGGGTGAAATGAGGAGGTTTTTAGGCATATATTACAAAAAGTATTTATTTTTTTTTGATAGTGTGGTGCATCTCTAAATTACCCTCACCTTAGCACCTCTTCTGAAAATTTGGATGTGGCAATTATGAATTATCATTTATGTAGACTCTTGGTGTCAGAAGGATCGAAGGCCATACAGCTTCTTACAAAGTAAGTTCTTTACTGGCTTATAGCTTGAGACCTATGTGAGACCTGTGCTTTAACCGAGCAGCTCCTTGTGCCTGCCTGTCACTGTTAATGATGTGTAATTTATGGAAACAGTAGATACTAATTCCTAACCAGCAAAGCTGCAGCTAGTAATGCTGGAATGTTTCATATAGAATTGATGTCAGATTTATGAAAAATGGAATTGACAAGTAAATATTCTCCTATCAATAGCTGTAAGACCTTCCTTTAGAAAAGCATTCAGTCTATTCAGTAACACATTTAAAAGATTGGTTTAAATCTTATACTGTTTATTAATTATTTATTAATAAAGTTAAGTCTAGTAGCTCTTTAACAACAAAACATTAAATAAGTGAATGCTTTACATGATATTTTAATACTTTAAAGTGTATATTTTAATAATTTAATTCTTAATATATGAACTATATTTTTTATTTGTGCTTTGGATTTTTATTATTATCTATTCTAATCACGCCAGTGACCAAAAAAAAAAAAAAAGCATTGCTATTCACACTACACAGCTTTTCTGTGAAAGTTATATCAATAGAAGTTATTTTTTGAAATCACAAGAAAAGGTTTCTGCATTCACACCGATTTTATTCCTCAAGTTACATGAAATCAGTATATAAACACAAGGTTATGAACTTGACTATGCACTGTCACCTGCTCTTCTATGTTATCAGATTGCCTGGGTTATTTGAGTGTCACTTTTTCATGACATATAAGTCAAAGTATTTAGGAGACTGTGATGTTTTGACATGAAAAACCTGATTCAACCGCTTTTACTTCTTCAGGGTAAAAAGTTTCTTATTGAACTAGATTACCCATCAGATTTCTAATCTTCATTTCCTAACTATTCCTTCACCAACTTCATAATAAAAAGCTGAGTACCATCACAGTGGCAGGATGTAAGAAAGATTATATTCGTCTCTGCAGTGGAGTTGGGTAGATGAAGATCATAACATCTCTCATTCTGAATTTGACCACAGTACAAAAATGTCTAGGAATATAGGGAACTCAGCAAACAGAACTTTTTGTTGTGTTTACTAAATGTTTTCTAATTACAAATTTCTATATATGCTTGTGTATAGTTCAAAATTTGTTGTACAAATCTCATGGAAAATGGCTGAAGTAAAACTCGCTTATAGCTTATCATAAACCCTTCAATTAGATGATGTCTATCACATTATTAAATATTCAGGACTGATATATGTGCCCACACTGTGCAAAATATGGTAACTATTTTTAAAATTAATCATGATAGTCATTACAATTTTTGGCTGCACTGAGAATAAGACAAACGTCTTCAGTTATGATAGTGGAATAGACAAAATATGGCACTGATGGAGTGGAGCAGATTGCACAAGCAGCTTGACTGATTGACTGTATCAGATATCACTAGTCTGGAATAATCTACAGAATCAACATCAGCTGAAAGGAATTCCAAAATTCATCTGGTTTCTGTAGAGCTCAGCTGCTTCGTGACTGAGAATCTAAAGCTTTTGAACATTTAATTAGAGAGGGTGATATTCATAATAAGGTATATACATGCATGAAGAAGAAATAAAGAATCCTAAATATTTGGTGTGATTTTGTTGCTTGCTTGCTTGCTTTTGGGAAATATGAATTACCTTTAGAACCAAGCGTGAAGAGATGGGGAGATTCTCAGGAAGTCAAAGCTGGACACCTTTTGAATAATGTGCTTTTGGCACAATACAGGGGTAAACTGGAGAGAGTTCTACGGCTTGTAACACTGCACCTAGAAAAATAATGTAATATTCCATCCTGTCCTGAAATTTCTTAGCGTAGTTGCATTTCTGCTTAGTTATTCATGGTGTTCACTTAAGTCCTTCTTTTCTTCATATAATTCTATCTCTGAATTCTTGTGTGTTTGCACACTGTTCAAGGGCCATGAATAAAAGTGACCATAACTTACATTTAAGTCCCCTGAGCCCACGCATAGATTTTTGATGTGGTCTTCAATGGGACAAATGGAAGCCTAATTAATAGGAATGTAAGCTGAACCTCTCATATTAGTGAATCATTCTTTCTTCTTTGCTGCAAACATCATATTCAAAATCTATACCAACACTGGAGATGTAGATAGTGAGTTAGCATATTATTGTTGGGCTGTACCAAAATCAATAGGAACTAGCTGACTTGAATGAGCAAAGCATCAAGTCTGCAATAAATATCTCTAAAGGCTTAAAAAAAACCCTTTAACCTTTATTACAGAAGCTCTATTTTAAAATATGTACTGAAAGAATAAAGCATGCTACTTTTTATAGACCGGTAATCTTCTGTAGGTCTTCAGACGAACAGAAAATTGTACCAATGAAAGGCAATTTATAAGGGGGGAGTAAGAGGGCAACAGTTCATAGCACTAATTAGCAATGGTTTAGATCAAAGCATAAAGAAACGTAAAGTACTGGAATGTGTCTAAAATACTGTCTTCTTCCAAGGCTTTAGTAGGAAATTATATTGTCTGCGAGACAACTACAGGTAGGAAACTTATCCTGAAGGCAGAGATACAAAGCCTGCTATAGTGGTAGTCTATTTTACACAATGGCCTAGTGACTCGAACGCTTACCTAGAAATGGAAAATCCAGGTTCAGCTCCCATTCTAGCAGAAGGCAGTTCAAAACAAACAAGCCTTGCTTTCTTGATAGAAACCCTGACTAATAAAGTGATTGGAAAAGAAGGACTTCCAGAGTTAAGCAACATAAGCAAAGGGATTTGGGATCTCAGTTTTGGATTTATGTATCTATTTTCTATTTCAGCACCAATTTAGGTAACGAATTCCTTCACTGACTCAGCTCTTTAGGGCCTAATTTCATATACTCATACAATGTATACCAAAAAATGCTAGTTAACATATTCTGTTCTGAGATAATACTAACGCCCTAGTTTCTATCTGGGCATGTTTTATTTTCCCTGAGGCTGAAGAAGACTAGGGTTATTCCAGTAGGAGATCATAATGTTTGGGAATATCTCAGGTTCTGAGCTCTGATTTATATTAGGTTTTATCTGGTACCCGCCTTCAGAAGGATATTTCTACAGCTTTGCTGGTTTTTAATATCTGCCAAAGAGCAAATGACAGATGCGTCTTCTGTGCACTAAGCTATCAATCAGAAGTGTAGTGGTGCTGAAGCTGTAATAGTCTAGGGATATAACTGAGGTAAGTTTCCAGAGGGAGATAATATCTTTAATAGAATGATGGGGAAATAGATTTTTTGGGGAAAACAGCCTTACAATGCTTTGGTCTCAAAATGACTGACTGCCTGTTTCTGCCTCCTTCTCAGAAAGCCAAGGATTTTATCACTTCTTCTCTTGCTACTCTTCTCCAATAACTATCCTATTTTCTAAAATTGGTTACTTAATCAAATGCAATTGAATGTGTTTGTTCCAATGTACTTTGGTTGGAATTGTTTGAGTCTATTTCAGACATCTGCTAAGAGTTTGTTCCTTTTTTCCAACTGTACCAGCTGGTCCAATAAATTATATCACTTCTCCCTAAAAAATGAAAAGTGTGACTGCTTATTAACCAAACAGATTTGTAAGTGATTGCTAGTCTCTTTGCGTGAATGAATTCATATCTCACTTGTACTTTTTACTGTGCTGAGACCAAGGCACTTTGTGAGCTTCTGTACTCATAGGATGACCTTTATGCAAAAGAATCAGTCAAACTAGAGATTCTATTTGTTTTTCTTTTCTCAATAGTAAGTCTTTTAAGCTACAGAAACTTCACCTACCTTAGATTACATTCAGATAGCTCATGACATAACTTACAAGAATGAGATAGCAGTGTACACACGGCATTGCTGTTTAGTATGCAAAATCATTACCCCAGCCTTCAATAACCTTGTTAATACATTACCCATCTACAGTTATGCAGGTGAGGCTGTGCACTTTGAGACATTCCTGTTCACTCTTTTGTGATTTGTGATGGATTTTCATTATAAGAACTGCTTATAAAATGTAGTGAAAACCATATTAGTGTGTTTATATCACTGAACTTCTATGCTGTTAACACAAAGAAAGATATGTGAGAGTCATTAAATGGCCTGTGCACAATTATAAGGATCACAGCTGTCTTAAGAAAGCCATTTATTGTTCTAACCTATTTTTTAATTCAAACATAAAAGACCTTTTACTGGGCACTGATGCTGATGACTTAGAAATACCTTTTAATCCAAACAGCTACGTGCAGAGATACTTGTTATGTGTTTGTAACATTAATTACTAGACATTTTGTATATCACTTACATTTACTTGGAAGAAAGTATTCTCTTAGAAGAACATTTTTTTTTTTATAGCTCACATGGGGAATTGCTAACTGGAACGTAAGCGTGCTAGGACTGATATGTAGTGATAGAGAAGCCTATGAACAGCCTCAGTGGGCTTAGTATGAAACAATACTTTCAGATGTGACAAATTATGGTCAGGTGGTTCCAGAAGTGAGTATAGGGGGTAAATGGAAAGACCATGACCTGCCCTTACAGTGGCATACGAATGAGATTAGAGAAGGAAGGACCCATGATAACCTTTTATTACTCTTTGTAGCTTAGTTGTGTCACAGTGCAATAGGGAGAATAGCTTCCACAGAGTTTCTACTTGCACTTTTAAAGTAAAGAGGGGCAAGAAGTCATCAGACCTTTCTGCTTCCAGCCTCTTGCACTGATGCAATTGGAAAACACATGACTTTCAAAGACAAAGAGGACTGAGGCACAGAACTGGTTTGCAAATACCATTCACCCCAGGAAGATTATGAGACTGCAGATGTTTAAAAATGCCATTAAATTAGAAAGGTATTTCAAAGGTAGATGTAGCATTAATAGCAGCTGTATAAGCAGTCAAAACAGCAAGGCTATCAAAAAGGGATTGGTTATATTTCTAATGAAGCTATTTCAGGGAACGTCTAAAAGTTATTTTGGAAACACCATGCTTAATCAATAAAACAGTATTGCTTTGCCAGGCAGTAACCCAGCTCCTTGGTGAATAAACTTGAAGACAATTACCTTATTGTGAAAGGATTATTGCCTTATGGAAAAATGCTTCATGTAATAGGCCAGCAAATATTTGCCTTCCTAACTTTTCCTGCTGCTTGAAGAAGCACTGTGAAGATCTGGTTAGAAGTCAGAAAGTCTTTGCCATTATAAATACTGAGCTGAGAAATCATCTGGGAGGAACGCAGCATAATCTAGGCTGGGGTGAATAAGCATCTGTTCTGGAGTTCTGCCTATGCACAGTGTGGAGGGTTTGAAAGCACTACAAGGAAAAATAAAACGATACTTCAGACCTGAATTTTGTATAAATGCACCTAAATATTCATGCAGAAAAAAAAATCAGTCTGTTTGTTTAGAGGCTGTTACTCAACATCCTCTGGAGTGCAAATAAAATCATATTGTGAGTTGGTTTCCATGCTCTTTCTTTTCTGTAAAGCTCCAAGGCCAAATACGCCCAAAACACCTGAAAATTCTGAAAATTTCCATGAGCAATTCTACAAGCAACAACTTATTTGAACATTTTAGAAAAGAAGTAAAATAAAATATTAGCAAAGCCAGAACATTTTGGATCAGGGTAACATTCATCACACATTTAGAAGCATGGAAATGTTAGCCTCAGTGTTAAGACAATCCCAACTACCTCTCTGCCAAGTACAGCCACGGTTGCAATTAAACATTCTTTTAGACAGTGTGGCACAGATCATCACCTAGTTCTGTAGTGGTCCAGAACTTCTGACATATTTAATTACTGCCAGGCATAGATTTCATGCCTACACAGATCTAGAGCAATCTTCTCCCTCCTTGCCTCTCTAGATGTGTAGCTTGCTTTGTACAGGCTGCTTTTTGCAAGTGCCGTCTCATTGTTGCTCTTTAAGGCTTGGCTCTATGTCCAAACCAAACATTTCTGCATCTAGACTTATAGATAGGGACAAGCATGAGATTCTACAAGATCTCAGTCCCCATCCAGATCACAAACAAATTGAAGTACAGTATGGCTCCTATGCCATCCGTGTAAGTTACTTTAAGAAGCAGAACATTTGGGGTGGCTGGTGTGTTCTAGGTTTCACCTCATTAGAGCTGTAGATCATATCCTTTATCCTTTCAGCTCGTCCCATGTTTTAAAAACACCATTTGCAAGGACTTTTATGTATTTTGGAATATCATCCTTGATTCTGTAAAGCAGACAACCACTTTTCTCTCTTAAAAAAATTTCTTCAGATTTTGTTCTGGCAGTCTTAGAGTGTTGATCTCCATGCCCTTGCTATTTCAATTTTATTGCACTCCCAGCACTAGTGCTCTTCTTGTAGCTTTGTAGAAAGGGGTTAAATGCTCTTATACATGCCAGGTTGCAAGTTCACACGCTTTCTAATCTACTGCTGAAAAGTACTGCATTCCTGTTTGACAGCAGATGTCCTGTCAGAAGCCTATGACAGCCAATAGGCTGACAAACGTTGCTTCCCAGGGAAACAGAAACAAAACAAAGAGAAGTTTTGTCAAAGTATTTATTGGGTTCACCAGATAGGTAGCTGGATGAAACTAAAGGGCCAGTGCATCTAGGAGACATTGGCTTAGGCCTTTTTTTGTTGTACTTTGCAATATTATTATGAATTGCATAATATCTGCAACTTCTAGTAGCATACAATTGAGAGTTTTTTCTTTATTATCTAAGAAAAGGGCAAGGGGTAATGGTTTTAAACTGAAAGAGGGTAAATTTGGATTAGATATTAGGAAGAAATGCTTTACTGTGAGGGTGGTGAGACACTGGACCAGGTTGCCCAGGGAAGCTGTGGAGACCCCATCTCTGGGAGTGTTAAAGGCTGGGTTGGATGAGGCTTTGAGCAATCAGGTCTAGTGGGAGGTGTCCTTGCCCATAGCAAGGGGGTTGGAACTAGATGATCTTTAAGGTCCCTTCTAACCCAAACCATTCTATGATCCTATGAGAGTTCCTAGAACTCATGATTATAGAGAACAATTGACTTTGGCACTCTGTACATGCTGCAAAAGAACATATGCCATGTAAGAATTAGGAACTCTAAAAAGTGAGGAGACCAACTTCTTTTGGGGAAAATTCCATTGTAACACCCTGTTGTGTGTATGAGGACTGCAAACAGTCGCTCCTTTCTCTTGGCATGACACAAACAAGAGCTGTCGAACTCTATTGTCTCTGTTGAACTTATCCTCTGCTGTGCCGTCAAGAGAGGTATAATACCAATATCTGCTGCTTGGGGCATAACACAAGGCAAAGTGGATTATACTTTATAAAGGTTTCTGCTATATACAAAACTCCCTTGTATACTGAAGTATTCGAGTTAAACAAGAAAACACTTCCTTCAGCACCGTCTCTTACTGTAACAATCTATTTCTCTTAAATTAACACATTTATTAATCCGTTCTAGGCAGTGTTTAAGTCCTGCAATGCTTTTACACCTATTTCTAATTCCTTCTGTAAATGTCACTGAGACTCACTTTTCAGGCTGCTGCAGATGTCTCGATTTTCATCACAAACTGGGCACAAGCTAGTCTCTATAACGCTGGTAAATTAATCAGATAAGGTGGAAAATGTTAATAATTATGGACTCTCAGGTGAAATGCAGATAAGAGTCCAAGGAATTACCGGCATAGTAATTAAAAAGGCCAAGAGCAAGCTAAATCTCATGGATATCATTTTAACTCAGTTACTAATGAACAAAATATTTCCGAGGATAGCATTGAAGGCCAGTTTGAGACAGGAGAATACCAGTGCTAAAATTTATATTCAAAAGATCTTTTTTGTTTACTAATATTTTGAAGATGAGGTTGTACTCATAAATATAGAACAGATAAAATAAATCTTTCCAGAACTAAAGGGCTTTAGGGTTGATGAATTGGCAACAATTAATACTCACACACACTGTAATAAAATGTTCATGAAGTTTATTATTTGCCATTCTTACCAACTAATTAAAAACATCTTCAGGGTCGGATGTGTAATAAATAGGTTGGAGAGAAAGACAGAATGGATATAAACACATTTTCTTCCCTTGAATATCACAGTGACTGTTGACTCATGGCACATTAATTCATGCTACAGAAAAGAACAGTAACAGTATAAAAAGGCTATATATTATAGTATGAACTCCGGGTATATTAGGCATTCTGGCTGTAAGGTAATTTTATATGTTGAGATATAATTAATGTGCTGAATTATACTTCTAATGTGGAGTCCATGTGAAACAACTTGGTGTCATTGGCTAGCAATGAAAAGTGAGAGCTTATTCTGCTTCCTCTTGGCAAAAATGAGAGACTACAGCCTATTATCTGTCCCATTTGTGTAACAGACTAATGAGCTCAGAGGAGATTTCCTATCCATAGAGCCTTGATCATGTCTTTGGGAGCTACTTTCTATGGTGACCCTTGCCAAGTAAAATAACTATTTTCAGGGCAAGCTCTCCAGTGATCTTTTGAGTAAATAGAGAGAAATGTGCAAGACAGAACAGAATAATAAAATCTGAATGAATCACAACGTATGTTAGTTCCTCTTATGACTATGAGGAAAAGTGTCCCCTGACACAGTTTTCCTTTCTGAAACAAACCTCTCATGAACTTTGGGAGCTGAATCTAGGTAAGGAATTGAAAGTAAATTTATCTATTAAGTCATACCAGTCTCTGTGTGTCAGGGTGGGGTTGATACTAGTAAAATACTAGTGGGGGGTAGTGTTGATACTAGCAAATTGCCTGTTTATACAGAATTATTATCCAAAAAGTTTGCAACTATCTTGCTTATTTGTGAAAAAGATGTGATTTTTTTGGTTTGTCAGAGAACCTTCAGGTTCCTCAGTTACATCAAAAGAAGCATGGCCAGCAGGTCAACGGAGGTTATTCTGTCCTTCTATTCATCTGTTGTGAGACCCCACCTGGAGTATCGTGTCCAGCTCTGGAGCCCCCAACGTAAGAAGGACATGGACCTGTTGGAGCGGGTCCAGAGGAGGGCCACAAAGATGATCAGAGGGCTGGAGCAATTCTGCTATGAAGACAGCTTGAAAGAGTTGAGGTTGTTCAGCCTGGAGAAGAGAAGGCTTCAGGGAGACCTTATAGCAGCCTTCCAGTACCTGAAAGAGGCCTACGAGAAATCTGGAGAGGGACTTTTTACAAGGGCATGTAGTGATAGGACGAGGGCTAATGGCTTCAAACAGAAGAGGGGAGATTTAGAATAGATCTTAGGAAGAAATTTTTCACTCTGCAGGTGGTGAGGCACCAGAAAAGGTTGCCCAGGGAAGCTGTGGAGGCCCCATCCCTGGAAGTGTTCAGGGCCAGGTTGGATGAGGCTTTGAGCAGCCTGGTCTAGTGGGAGGTGTCCTTGCCGATAGCAAGGGAGTTGGAACTAGATGATCTTTAAGGTCCCTTCCAACCTAAACCATTCTATGATTCTATGATTTGTCAAAAGTCATGATTAGTGATGAAATATAAGGTTAATGTAATATGACAGTATGTATTGAAGTATTTTTTTAAAAGTGGTCTAATACGGAAAACAATGTTTTCATGTAGTAACTAATAAGATTAAATACTTAGAAAATAAACATGTAAACAGATGACATATAAAGTTCATTTTGGAGACTAACTCTTAGAAATACTCCCAATGTTATGTTTCTCTTTTGCCTTGCTTCCAAAGAACTGTAGGACATGCTTTGATTTTAAAAATAAAATCATTACCTTTACTTTCCAATTAATGATTAAATAAACTTGAGACATTTTGTAATAATTTTAGTGAAACTCGTGAGAAAGAAACTGAACAGTAACAACTATTAGTAGACACTAATTTTATCTGAATATTATAAACAACATGGTTACAGACAATAGTTTTTAAAATTGCAACTTCCTATTTCCAGAAGGTCATAGAGGCTTTCCTTTTATTCCTGTGCTAGGGAAAACACGTTTCAAGCAGCCCTCTGGTGTACTTGTTACACAATCCACTTCATATGTCCTATTTCTATTCCAAATGTGGGAAGGACTGTAACTACAGGAATATATACAAGATGCATAGTAAATTAGGGATTACTACCCCTAGTCCCATCCTCCAAAGTAAGGTGAGACGTCATGTCTCTAAATGTTTGGGCTGTATTGGATTATCACTGCTCATATTTTCCCTGCTAATGAAAACAGGCAGAGGGAGGATGTAATTATGTTCTAAGGGCAATAAATTATGCAGTTGGTAAATATGAAAACATAGTCAACTCAAAAGACTTCTTGAACGGGTTAAATGTATGTGTTTTGATGAAGCTAAACTTAGATAGTAAGGATTTTGAGATTAATACTTTGATTCTACTTTTTAATAATACAAAAACCCCTTTTACCTGAACTAGTTCACTAGTTACAAAAAGAATGTGAGTATAAAAAGGATTATAAGGCCAAAATATCCTTCTGGAAAGATTACCATATTGCTGAAAAGGCCATTACAAGGAAAAAAAAAAAAAAAAGAGAGAGAATGATAAAAGGGGAAATGAATCAGACCTCAAAGGTAAAGTCTATAAGCTTGTTTCAGTTCTTAGATTTTTAAAGTCAGAAAGTAATGAATTATCTTCAAACAGTGGGGGAAAGGCACTACACAAGTTAAAAGATTTCAAGGAGAAGGGGATGTATTAGCATACAGGGAGGATATCAACTTTCTATCAGCTTAACATAAAAAAATAGTGAGGGAACAGGAATTAATGTGATTGAATACTGCGGGTCTCTCCTGAATGCTGGATGAGTAGCACAATATGAACCATTAGAAAATCAGCACTTACTAAGTTACCGTACAAAAACACCCAAGAGAGTAAAGCTGTCACTAGCATAGAAATGAATAATTGCTGAATGATGGTAACTGTCACTGATGACCACTGTATCCTTATACTGTGTGATAATGCTTTTGGTCATGTAATTACGTTCACATTGTTAAATCTTCTGTCCAACCTGGGGGAAAATTGTATTTCAAACCACTACAGTTTTGCTTCAGAAAGGACTGTGGGATAAATCCTGATAAAACCTATGCAACTATATGAATGAGGTAGATCTCTGTAGGTCAGGGCTCTCAATTGTTCATTATTGAATTACAATACAAAACATGTATGTTTTAAAGGACTTGTACTCTTTTAAAAGAGGTGATAAAACATCCTTCTTTTAGGTATCTAGAAATATGTGTCTCAGAAAGGTTTTCAGAACAAGTAGCAGGTGAACAGGGAGTTAGTCAAAAAGAAACACTGCATGATTAAAAATTACTGTTGGTTATTTAGACATCTGTGTTGGGAAATAGCTTCACCTACTTGGGTGTCAGTTTTTAGAATTTGTGTTTTGAGCATTAATATGTAGAGCCCTTCTATAAAATTACAGAACAGGTTCCAGTCTATGAAAGTTTCAGAAATAGTCTCTGCCATGAAAATACTTGAATAATGGCTTGAAACATTTCCAACTTGTTTTCCTTCTCAGACACATGGGATCAAATTCACATCCTCCAGGTCCCAATAACCCAATTACCTGATTATCATATCTTCTAGTAGGACTGTTGTCCCATCTTGATAAAGTTGCGGCATGGCCAATAGAAAATATTGTCCTCAGCTAGCCATCGAGGAGCTCAGCTCTCTGAGAATGTCTGTCCTGGAGTTTACCCAAGACTTTTATGATTGCTTGTGTATTTTTAATCCATTTTTAAAGACATATTTATATAGAGAATGTTATTTATTAGACAAACTGGTACGGATAAACTTGAGGGACATAAGAAATTCTGCAGATCAAAATCAGGACCAGCAAAGCTCCCAACATTTACCTAACACAACATTTCAAGTTTAAGCTCACACCTTTAAACTATCCAGCTACAACAATATACGTCACATGTTTAACAGCAAAGGCGTGATCATTCCACAGCATGTTATGCAACAGAGGACCAGTTGTTGTTTTTGCACTGCCATCATCAACATATGCGCTTAGCATTATTGGCAAGCTCAGAGGATACTGTGATAGACTCCAAGCTTTTTTAAAGCTGTCTACATACTGTCTACAAAGTCTGTCTCTAAAAGGCTGCACATGCAGCCAGAGTAATTGTGTCCATTGTTTTTAATAAGAAAATCGCCAAGAGGTTTTCATTATGTAGTTCATATAAGGACAGCTGTTTCCAGTGATGAGAAAAAAAGCTTTTTCTCCCCTTTACCTCTTCGTGCTTTGGTTTCTTCATTTTAATGACTGATCCATTTTGTAATTCCCTGGAACAATGAAAGAAGTAAGTTAGATTCCCACACTTGCCACCTGCTAGGTCAGGACTAACTAAAAAAACTCCACTCGTGTCATGTTTGATGAGCCACTTGATTGAATTGAGGGTAATGAACAGCATTGAACGGAACATAAAAGAGGCTCCTTCGTGAAATGCTCTTTGCAAGAACATTAATGAAAATAGTACATCCTTTCTTTAAACTAACACCAAGCATGACTTTGATAGAAAATGAACTAGAGGTGTTTTTGTGTATTTCAGTTGAAATGTATGTAGAAGACTACACATACGGAAACTAAAACCTGCTTTCTCCATAAAGCTCTAATTACATCTTTTACAGAATTCTATTTTATAGAATTATAAAATATGTCACCCTTATATCTAATCGTAAGTTTTCCTGTTGCAGCTTCTGTCTGTTGAGTCTCATCGTGTCATCATGAGTCTCTGAGAAAAGTCTGTCTCTGTCTTTTCCATATCCTTGGATCAAGGTAGTGTATGGGCCAAGGTCTCCTTTGAGTTTTCCCTTCTCCAGACTGAACAGACCAAGTTTCTTCAACTTCTTTTCATATGACCCTGACCGTGTTGGTGGTCTTGCTCCAGCATGTTAGTATCTTTCTTATACTGGGAAGCTCAAAACTGGGCAATCTCACAAGTGCCAAAAATGGGAAGGATGATTTTCCTACACCCACTGGCTACATTTTTACTAATACATTCCACAACACAGTTAGAATCTTTTCTGAAACATGAATTTAAATTTTTGTAAAGTCAATATCAAACACAAAAATTAAATACTGTAAACTGGTAACTGGCTGCACTTGGAATCAGTTAATGAGGTACCTTTCTGAAACTATCCAGATAAGGTTTAGATCCACAAAAAGATGGTCTCCTAAGACTGCAATTTAAATCCTCAGAACCTTTAGTCTATCCCTGAGGCTACAAAAAAATCTAACATTGAAAGTCTCATGTAAGCTTAAAATAATATCTACGTTTTTCAGGAATAGTATGCTTCAGAGTACACCAAGCATAGAATACCGATCCCTTCCAGCTTCTCTCTACAGGGTCACTTTCTAGCCTGTCTAAGGAGTACTTGTGCCGTACTTGGGCTCTAGCCACGCTGCCCAAGTCACAGAAGGCAAAGGCAGGGACTGGGAGAATGAGGAACCACCCACTGTAGGAGAAGAACAGGTTCGAGACCGGATGAGGAACCTGAAGGTGCACAAGTCCATGGGACCTGATGAGATGTATCCGCGGGTCCTGAGGGAACTGACACATGAAGTTGCCAAGCCATTATCTGTCATATTTGAGAAGTTCCCACTGACTGGAAAAGGGGAAACATAATGCCCATTTTTAAAAAGGGAAAAAAGGAAGACCTGGGGAACTATAGGCCAGTCAGTCTCACTTCTGTTCCCAGCAAGATCATGGAGTAGATCCTCCTAGAAACTCTGCTAAGGCACATGGAAAATAAGGAGGTGACTGGTGACAGCCAACATGGCTTCACTAAGGGCAAGTCATGCCTGACAAATTTGGTAGCCTTCTATGACAGTGTTGCAGTGTTAGTGGATAATGGAAGAGCAATTGATATCATCTTCCTGGACTTGTGCAAAGCATTTGACACTGTTCCACGTGACATCCTGGTCTCTAAATTGGAGAGACATGGATTTGACAGATGGACCGCTCAGTGGATAAGGAATCGGTTGGATGGTCTCAGTCAAAGAGTTGTGGTCAATGGCTCGATGTCTAAGTGGAGACCAGTGACGAGTGGTGCTCTTCAGGGTTTGGTACTGGGACTGGTACTATTTAACATCTTTGTTGGCATGGATGTTGGGATTGAGTGCACCCTCAGCAAGTTTGCCAAGAACATCAAGCTGTGTGGCGTAGTCGACATGCTGGAGGGAAGGGATGCCATCCAGAGGGACCTGGACAGGCTTGAGAGGTGAGCCTGTGCAAACCTCATGAAGTTCAACACGATCAAGTGTAAGGTCCTGCACGTGGGTCAGGGCAATCCCAAGTACAAATACAGGCTGGGTGAAGAATGGATTGAGAACAGCCCTGAGGAGAGAGACTTGGGGGTGTTGGTGGATGAGAAGCTCAACATGAGTCGGCAATGTGCACTTGCAGCCCAGAAGGCCAACCGCATCTGGGCTGCATCAAAAGAAGCATGGCCAGCAGGTTAAGGGAGATGATTCTGCCCCTCTGCTCTGCTCATGTGAGACCCCACCTGGAATACTGTGTCCAGCTCTGAAGCCTTTGGCACAGGAAAAACATGGACCTGTTGGAGTGAGTTGAGAGGAGGGCCACAAAGATGATCAGAGGGCTGGAGCACCTCTCCTGTGAAGACAGGCTGACAAAGTTGGGGTTGTTCAGCCTGGAAAATAGAAGGCTCTGGGGACACCTTATAGCAGACTTCCAGTACTTAAAGTGGGCCTACCGGAAAGATGGGGAGGGACTCTTTATCAGGGAGTGTAATGATAGGACGACGGGTCACAGCTTTAAACTGTAAGAGGGTAGATTTAGATTAGATCTTAGGAAGAAATTTTTCACTACGCAGGTGGTGAGACACTGGACCAGGTTGCTCAGATAAGTTGTGGATGCCCCATCCCTTGAAGTGTTCAGGGCCTGGTTGAATGGGACTTTGAGCAACTTGGTCTAGTGAGAGATGTCCTTGCGCATGGCAGGGGAGTTGGAACTAGGTGATCTTCAAGGTCCCTTCCAATTCTAACCATTCTATGATTCTATGTACTTGGCATTGTATTAGCCAAATAAAATCCTGTTTAGGCTTTGAAAAATACAAACATTTATTCAGAGTTCCATGAACTGAAAATTTTCTAAGAAAACCAAGTTTGGTTAGAACAGGTCAGACTTGTTCAAAAAGGAAGCACGTAACTGAAAAGTTGTGACTTGGATCAAAGGTAAGTTTGACATGACAATGCTGAATTTACCATCTGTGTATCTAGCTTTACAGTTTGCATCTTGGAATTATGTGGCTACATTAGAATCTTTAATTGAATGTAAAAAGATACCCATCTACCTCCCCTCCTGCCCACTCCACAAAACACTATCAAAAGTAAAGCTGTAACCTGGATGCAACTATCGCAGTAATATCTTCCTGTGTTTGTAAAAATTCTGAAAAAGTAGTGCTAATAAATGATCTTCCAACCTGATCATACAAACTACTAACTGCAGGACTCAATGGTTTCTCGGTTGCCTTTGTCAAACGCTTGGGATTTCTTCATGCTGCTGTCATCCTCTTTGGAAGACTACGTACAAATGTACTTACAACATTGTAGGCAGTATTGCAGCTGATTCTTCTTCCTCTGCTCTTCAGGGGAACCACTTCTGGAGGGATGTGATCTACTACTGGAATTCCACTGTTGTCCACCAGCAGCACATCCAGAGTCTTCAGTCATGAAGAGCCACCCAAAATATTCTTTATCAAACTGGCATACAGGCTTTGAGGCATGCATCCTGATGCAATGAGTTCTGCAATTTAACAACTGCATGAAAAAGTATCTCTCTGTGTTTTGAACCTGATAGTTCCTCTGATGCTGGATCATTCTTGTAATCTGGAACATTACTGACAGTGCAAAAGATATCAGAAAGTTACTGCGTTACTGGGCACAGAAACAGGCAACTGGGCTCTGCACTGCTGTGATCACTGTGGAAAACTTGCAGGGTGAGAAAGGGCCAGCAAGTATGGGCAATGGGAGCAGCTACTGCGCATCTGCTGGATGAGAACAGCTTTTCTTCTGTAACCTACGTTATCTGACAAAGAGCCAGATGACAGTCTTCTGATTAAAATGATCTCTGAAAACCAACTTCAGCATTTCAAAATAACGGAGTTTATTATACATGCTTATGGTAGAGTTATCACAGTGTGTATAGATTGAGTCGCAAACTTTCTTCTTGTATCAGCCCAGGGTCCCACCGAGTTCGTACACATCAAATCAACAGTGACTCTGCCAATCCCTGCAGAAGGTCCTTCCTTGGTACTGTAAAGCCTATAGGTAGGGAAGCCAGAGGACTGTAGGTGTAACTTTGGCCAGACACAATCCCAGGATCTGGAGACTTTCTGCTGTCTGTAGTCCAGTCACAGGCACAGATATTTGCTCTAGCCTGTGAGCAAGTTAGAGAAATCTGAGGACTGCTGTAACCTTCATGTCTGACTTTATAGAGATAGAGGGTTATACTACTGAAAGGGTCACCATCCTGGAATTTTACAGCTCCTTGGTTCTCTGATTTCTTTGCAATGTTTGAGTAAGAAGTGCTGCTTTTTTAGCAGCTAGTTTTTTCAGTGGGCTTCTAACACGGACTGTCATTCACTAAGAAAAATTCCCATTGGTTTTCAAATCCACACATACCAGAATGAAAAGGCTCTTCAAGCTGTTTATTTTAAGATCTATAAATAAATTCCTTTTCTGTATTGGAACAACCACAAAATAATATTAATTAACAAATGGCAGTGGTAAAGATTGCAGTCGTGATCACTGCATATTGAGTTGCATTGCTTGTGCACTCGTTAGTATCAGTGATGATCATATATGAAAAAGGAAAAGAAACTATCTGACTTAATGGTTCTGCAAGAAAATAATTTTTAAGTAGAACAAGACTAAAATAAGCACAAGAGGTTGTTATTTTATTTTTAGTGTTTAGAAAAATAAATTTTAACTAGAAGAAAATCCACAAATATCTGCTGAACAAGATGTGAGATGAAAAATTACGAACGTAGTAAATTGGACATTCTGAATGCAACTAATTTAATGAGACCATTAGTGGGACACCAGTTGGATACAGTATTATTACATTGCTCTATCATAAATATGGTTGATTTAAAAACTTGTTTTTCTCACAGACTGGATCTAAATGTAAATTAGACCACTTATCCTCTGTTACAGTTGGTTTTGTTAATAATAATAAATATTTACATAAGAAATTAAGATGTAACATGTAGACTGTTATATACTTTTCTTAATAATTTCAAATCTGTACACGAAATCAAGTCAACTAATATAATATCCAATAATGTAATATCCAATGTAATATCTGTACATGAATTCGAAAGCCAATATTACGTAACGTAATATAATATGATTGTTCTTATTGACTTCACCAGAAATATTGTCTACATATATGTATTTTTAAAATTAGTCTTTAAGTGTCTTCTGATTGAACTCTTACTGATCAGGGGAAAAATGCATCGTTGGATGCCTCACTTGCATTGTTGTGTTGAATCAAACCACTACTATCTCTACATTTCTAACACTTGTACTACCACATCACAGCCTAGAATAACAGCTCTGGAGTTCACAGCAAGAGGGTTGCTTAGCAGCAGCAAAGCAAGAAAGATTAGAAACTCAGGGACATATTTCAATATTGACTTGAAGCATTTCCTCTTAAACTTATGTCACTTTTGAAATTTATGCAAAAGTTGTTTTCTTTAGTTTTTAAGTGGTAAAAGGAATGATGAAATATTTCACTCTAGCTAACATACGTTTGCGCTCCCTTACTACTTCTCTGACTGATGCAATTCCAGGTTTACCTGTTCCACTGCTGATAGAAATTACTAGGTAGTTCTTCACTCTTTTGTGTAATGATTCTCTGAAATTCAATCTTAAGAGCCTAAATAGACTATGAAATTTACTAAAAAAAATACTATCAAATTTTAAAATCTCAATGTGCTGGCCTAAAAATCTGCCTACACACAAAATAGATTTTTTTTTCTTTCAGCCATTCTTTTGCCAAAACAAACAAAAAAGTAATATTTTTCCAGTAGGGTTTGCTTGTTCTTACCTCAGACCCACTATTTTCTATAATCAGTGGTAAGCCTATTATGCTATTAGGGTAATCAGGCAACGCCAAATTATTCCTTTAGGTCTAAGACAGATATCAGCTTCCCCCAAAATTGAGTGTTCATATTATGGCCTTCTTAGTAGGTCATATGATCTACTATTAGCCAATCAATTTTTCTTTCAATTTTTCAAAATTTGTCTGAAAGATTTTTAATTTTAGAGGGGAGGGATGTATTCTCAGTTTTCATCAGTTCTATTTTTTCATGTGGGAATTATCAGTGGAGGAGTTATAACGACGTAGAAACTAGCTGCAGGATTTGAGCCTTCAGCTTTTTCACTGTGAGCAGCCTTTCTGAGTCCAGTGAGTAACTCGTGAATTATAAATTTTAGTGTCTATGTCAATATTGGAGCTAGGGTTATGGCTACATGCACAAGTTACAGCATGGTGAACTACAATGCAGAGTAATAATGCATATTCATTCCCTTGAAACATTTGTTCACAGGTATAAATGCATTTGCCACAGCTGCCACTGGGATATAAACTATCATTTAGCATGGGCTAGAAACATGAAATGGTTAATGTTGATCTGACAATGCATACTGATGAACCAACCGTAGGGTTCACTATTGAAAACGCGTGACATTGAGTAACACTCATGTCAGTAGCACTTAAAAGTATTACAAAAGCATTCAAAGAGTTTTTTGATAAAAAAATGCAGAATTATCAGTAAAATGTATATGTATGAGTATTTGAGAGGGCTTTTTCATAGAAAAGGTTTCTGAAGTTACAACCCAAATAATGAAAAGATCATTTTTTGGCTCTTTTTAAGAGCTAAAGAAAAGAATTCTACGCTTCCAGAAGTGTTCTTTCAAACTCAAAAACTGGCCAAAACCTACATGTTCAACAAAGTTTCCCCTTACAGTAAAACAAAGCTTTCTGACACAGACTCTACCTGAACAAAAGATTGTTTAATCTCTGCCAGTTTCTCAAGGGAAAAGATAGCTTCAGCAGTGATTCTGCTCAAGCTGGTTTTTGAAGAAACTTCCACTTCAGAAGGACCAAAAAAAAAAAAACAAAAAAAGGGAAAAGAAAACCTACAGAATTTTCTAGAAGGAAAAAGTCCCTGACTATTTAGGTCTAATACAGCTGGAATATAGGTGACGGTAAGAAAGATGACTAGGTAGGCATACCAAAATTTGTCTCCTTGATAAAACTGGCAACACAAACCAACAAAAATTTGGCCCTCTTGACAAGTTGTTACTGTACATATGACATATATAAGAGCACCATAAGGTAGTGCTGTGTCAAGTCACAGGTCTAGATAGTCCAGCAACCTCTCCTTCATATGACCAAAAGTGGATATTCAGAGCAGGGTATATAGAAAGGAGGAAGAATGTACAAAGCATCCCCAAGGCTCTCTTCTAGCTGCCAGTTGTTTGAGGCTCAGGAAATATCTGAGACTCGGACATACTTTGAGTTCAGAAGACCTGTCATTCCCTTATTTATGAACATGTCTAGTCTGTGTGAAGCAGGCGCTTCCAGTGAGGTCTTCTGAAGCAAGGACGTCGTACAACATATTCTAATAGTGAGCAATATTGCCTTTAGGTGATGATGGATGGTGCTTGCACCCTGGAATCTAATGCTACAATTTTCATTACGTACTGTGCCATCAACTTACCAGTCTTCAAGCTAAATTGAAGCAAAAGATTTGCCTTCAATGTGTAATGCCAAGCAACAGCACATTTGTCTTTGTGGGTAAAAAAACCCTTTTTGCTATTCATTTTAATTTTCTGTGTAAAGTCTAAATTAAACCTCTTCCATGCTCTAATTTTTCTACACTGCCTAATCTTTAATACACAGAATATAACTGTTACCCAATTTTACTTTCATCCTTCTCGGTTTACCTTCTCACTTTAAATGTCCTGTTTACCGAAGGGGCTTACAGATCCAAGGAAGTCCTTCTTGACCATTTCTCACCCTCTTATCAGGAATTAAAGCCCCAGATAGTATTTGTACTTTTGAATAAAATTAATCAGTGCCTCCTCTGCGTTCTCTCTTTAATTCAAGTGTTGTTGGCCTCATCGTTTTTCTGGTTTCTCAAAGTTGTCCTTTCTAAAATACCAGTTTTTGTTACTGATCAGTATTTTATTATTCCTGCGATTTAGCAGGATCTGAGTCTGTTCATGACTTCATGGTCCAACATTATCTTCTACTATGTGCATTTTTGCCGTGTTCTTACTGTTTCCATTTCACAGGTTGCTAATTATTTTAGATGCACCATGTCCATCATGTTTTAGGACATCCGATGCATCTCAGGAACATTACTTCTAATGTATGTCTAGTAAATAAAATGTGCACTAAATATGCAAAGTATGTGATAAATGGCAATTCAACTAGTTTATCAACAGATTTTTCAACATACTTGAGAGTAATTTATCTGATTTAAAATAGTTTTATGTTAAATTGCAGGAGGGTGGAGAGGATGACACACTTGTCTGATACTCTTCAAGGAATGATGCTATATTATACAGAAACCAGGTATGATTCTTTCCAGTAGTTAACCTGACACCTGACATCACAAATTAACTTCTGAAGAAGTCAGAGTGGATTCTCCATGTCAATTTATTTGTAGCACCAGACCTCAGGTTTTTTTAATGTTCCCAAAATGCTAAGTCATAACTTAGTCCCAATTACATTGCTCTGTCAATATAAAAGAATCTACAGTGTGTTTGTAAATGTCTTGCTAAGTACAATCTCTCTCTTTGATTTTTTAAAGAAAGACTGTAGGCTCCTATCATCAGGCAAAGATTTTAAGCTTGCAGTAAGGCACACAAATGTGAGAAATCTGAGTATGTGATAAATCTGAGCAAGGCACACACACGACAATTCTGAATAATGTACCTAAATGCTAGAGAGGGGCAGAATTTAAGACACATTATCATTGACTAGCTTTGACAGCTCCTCACTACAGAATACTGGCTTGCATCCCTAGGAATAATAAATGCCTTATTGAAAGATTATATACATTCCTGAAAAGCTGAATCACCAGGGAGAGTTGAGGAGTCATAAGGCAAAGAAACTAACTCAGTTTCAGTGCCGTGTTGTAACCTAAAGGAGCTGATGAAACCTAGAAATCTACAAAAGAGGCAGTAGTGAATATGAATGGAGTAATTTTACCTCTATATACAAAGCTGGAGAGAACAGTATTAGGACAGCCACCTGAACAAATACAAGGAGGGAAACTACTGGCTGGATATTAATTTTACAGAAAAGAGTTTCAGAACCTACTGTGAATTTGAAGCTGAAAATGAGTGAAAGGCTGTGCTGTTGTAAAAATCAAATATGTTACTGTAAGGGATAACAAGACTGTGAAGTAATCTTTAAGCTCTGTTCAGCATTAGGAAGGTCTTATCTGGAGTATTGTGCCCCATTTTAGTTAGAAGATTTACTTTCTAGTGGTAAAGATAGTGAGGCATTGGAATAGATTGCCTAGAGAGGTTATAGACTCTCCAGTGGTGGAAGTTTTTAAGAACAAGTTAGATAAAGCTGGATCAAGAATGTGTACAGCTGATCCTGCCCTGGAGTAGTGGATGAACTGGATGATTTTGCCTAGTATCTTCCCAGCCCTAGTTTGTATGAATGCTACGATTTTTACAATTTTATGTGAATAAAACATACAGTTGTGATAGGATGTTGAAATATGGAAGAAAGTACAAAAAAGCTGAAAAATATATGCTGAAAAAGACATTTAAAAGAGCTTAGGCTACTTTTCCAAAGAAGTTGAAAAGTATCTTGATTATTCTGTTGAAGATGAAAAATACTTGTAGAGAAAATGCTAATTCTGAAACCATACTTAGGCAGGTAGAGGGACGTAACAAAAAAATGACTGGCTAGAAGCCAGACAAGACTGGAAATAATGCTAAGGTGTTAAGAGATTAACCACTGAGGCAAACTAAGAAAAAGCCCACACCAGGATTTGAGGCAGAGACCTTTCTGAAAGATGTGTTTTGGGGAAGGTTCACTTCAGCAAAGACACAATACATAAGTACTGGAAATACATACATTTTGGTATGCTGGAAGTCATGATTAGATTAGATTAGATTAGATTAGATTAGATTAGATTAGATTAGACTACATTATCTGATGGACCTTTCCAACTTTAAATGATAATTGACCTATGCAATATTTCTCTCAAATGCCTTGGTGTATTCAAAGTTTGATTTTCAATTTTCTGAAAAGTCTTTAAGTCTATAGCAATAACAACACCACCTCAAACACTAGCTTTCTACTAGGAACAGAAGAAAAAAAAAGGTTGGAAATTATTTTTGCCAGAAATATAACACAGTCTGATAGTTTCTATTTTGTAATGATGCAACATCTCAATCCTAATTCATAGAGCATAAAAGAACTGTTTACAGGGTGTGGAACAATTCCTCTTGTTTTGGAAAGAAAATAAAAAGAAGTCCGTATGTTTGCAAAGCAAAGTATGTAACCTGCCTTGAAATTGCCAATATTTAACAGATTATATTTGAACTTTTATTTTTTTGTCTCAGCATGGGCCCCATTATAGGGAAGATGAAATTGGGCCCAGAGGGAAAAAAATAAATAAGCAAATCCCAATTATTGGCACTGGTTTCACTGGCATTGCAAGTTTTCACTGCTTCTCAGGATCAGGTCCCTACATTTTATGTTCATCATCCTGGAAATATCTCTGTAAATCTAATTAGTCTTTAACTTGGAAATGACAGCAGGGGAGCTATTCTTTCTAAAAAACAGAAAAGAAGCCTACATCTGTTTTGCTCTGCAAACTAGCAGAGCTCCGTGCTTAACAGGAATAAAAATAAATGATTAATTTCATGCCCTCAAAAGAAAAACAACCCAACAACAAAAACCTTGCTGTTTTCAGTGCATCACAAATGAGATATCTTCACTTGCCTAGAAGATACCAGAATTTTTTAGCAACAGAAATTCCAGTGGGATGGGATGGTTAATCCCCATGCTATATTTTCTAGTTCTATTGTCATAAGCTCTATCTATATGCAATTTTCTCACCTTTTGCATTTTAGGCATAGTCCACATTTTTCTTCGCTGTTTGTCCATGTGGGCACAATTGGAGGCACATTCTTTCAAACCAGATATTCTACTGTAGTATAGAGTAAAGAGAGAGATGATTTTTAAATGAAAGTTTGTCACAAAAAACTCACGAATATATTTATAAATTCAATATTCCTATACACACTCTGACCTTCAAAAAATTCTGGATACTGTAGATTAAGTATTCAATGGACACTTATGGAAAGAATGAAATTGTGATTCCAACTTTGTTAGGTAATACAAGAGAAACAGAAACATTGGGCAGAGGAGAAACAGTCCTTATGAACTGAAAGAAAATACATATACATGCAACATTCGGTAGAGGGGAGATGGTATGAATGTTTGTGGAAAATAATGACACCTGCTGCCATTCCATACAGAAAACAGATATCTAAAAAAATGAGCAGGATCTCAAGGGAATAATAATTAGATACTTTTTGGCTTTGAAGTTTTTGACAAATAAAGGCCAGTATTTACCTATTTGGAAAAACTCACTACTCACAGGATAACGAATTTAGGTCTCAGCCCTAATTAATCTGCACAGAGTATATCTTTCTTTACTGTGCATTATTTTTTTATTCTAATGATAATTTTGCTGTTCCTGTAGCTCTATAGAACACCACTCCATAAATTTGCCATGATAGTTTATTTACACTGGTATTCCTTAAAAAGCATGTCAAACTGAAGTCTGATGAAATTCCATACACATATTTGACTCAGAAGTCTCCATTAATAAGAAACAATTGTTTCTGCTAATTTAGGAGCAATATAACCACTGTAATGCCAGAATAAATAATTTCTCTAGAGAGCCTGCTATACTTTCTTCACTCAAGAAAAGGATCCAAGACTGTGACCGACCAATAAACCTCCTACAATGGAAGAATGCTCGAAGGAGATGGGCAAGGGAGACGAGCCCATGGAGCTCAGGGAATAATGCGGGCTGTGACTGCCCACAGCTGTTGCAAGGAGGCTGACTGCACCTCAACACAAAGGGGACCCGAGGGTGGGCTTTGTTTTGGCTAAACAGCTATCAGCAGCTGAGCGGATCCACAGGTGGTGCAAATGTTTCTTCCCGAGTTGGCTAACGGAGTGTGAATGTCTCCCTGGGTTAGCCAGACCAGCGGGGGGGGGGGGGGGAATTGGTGGCTGCGGCTG
>VYXH01000283.1:47653-67597 GCA_013397275.1 Burhinus bistriatus
AACCGGGTCGGAACGCGTTGGACTGCTCTTAGAGTTTCACAGTCCGAGATGCTGTGTCATGTATTGGCCCTGGGACTAGTTATTTTACAATTTACAGCGGCACACTGATTTCCCCTTTTCCATACATAGGAGACAACAGCTTATATGGATATGAAGCGTTAAGAATACATAAATTCAGTGTTTCATTAAACATATTAATCGAGAGTTAAGCTATTTTAGAGAAGTTAAAAAGGAGCAGTGCACAGTCCGCTTACTTCACCCGCTGTGGGAGCACGTGCATGGCGGCCAAATCAGGGCCTGTCACATCACCACATTAAAAATGCGCTANCGGGGGCGACGGGCCCGCGGGGGGGGTCGGGGCGCCGCCGCCGGGCAGGGGCGGCACCGGGGCTGCCGAGCGGCCGGACACCCCCGTCCGCGGGCAGGGCAGGAGGGAGCCGGGTGAGCGGCCTGGCGAGCAGGGCAGCGGACAACAGCCTGGGAAGGTCGGGTATAAGCGAGGAAACCCGGGGGAAGAGGAGAAGGAAGGCCTCGGCTCCCAGCGCTGCGGGGCGGGGGTCCCGCCGGTTCGCCCGCCCCAACGGGGCGCCGCGGGACAGAGGGGTAAAGACGGAGGTTTGTGCTTCCAGTGACGGTGCTCGAAAGATCGTGGAGGAACTGGTCGTCAGCAGTAAGTGTGCTCGTCACGAAGGAATTCTGTAAGGCTTAGCTTAAAAGTTCAAAAGTGGCCTCACAGTTCAAAAGTTTGTCACGCTAGTATTTCTTTTTTTTAACTGATATACAGACGTTTACGTATATCTGTTCACGTACAAGGACAGTTTGCGTGTTCTAACACAATTGCTTTGTAGACAGTTGCATCTGCTTGTCTTGCTCCTTCTGGGCCCTTCGCGCCGTCAGCAAACAACTGCTGCGACTCACTTTTCCGCCAATTACGTCGGGCTCTGAGGGAATCCTGTACCGGGTTCCCTGGGTGACCGGGGCCTCTGGACAAGGCACGTAGACAACAGCTGCCAAAAGCTTTGCCACATGTGGCACAAGATGTGGAAGGATTCATAACATTTTGAATATGTGTGAATAGCGCTCCATGTGATGGTGTTACAGAGTTGGGGATGTTTTTGTAAGTGCTACATATGTTTATTTGAACTCGTAAAGAAAGCACTTGGTGGTAGCCGGCGTTTTCTTTTTTTTTCCTACGTACAGTTTTTCTGTCAGAGTTAAGAAATCTCTTTGGACAGCCCTTGTGACTAGATTGTCATACCCTACAATCCTTCTGTTACTGCCTAAGCTTTGTCCATTGTAATGAAAAAACCCAGCAATGAGGGCATTGAATGTCCGGCTGCTCCCGCCTTTGGGGGGCGGGAGGAAGCTGAGAGCATTTTGTTAGTTTAGGTAGCCCTTTATTGTTTTACCTGGGCGGAGGAGCGTTTGTCACCAGGGCCCGGATTTCCCTCTGCGCTGAGGTGAAACCTCTCACTGACTGAGGATGAAGGACTTGGCCAGGCAGCAGCAGAACACGAAGAGGGGACTGAGGAGCTTGACTGGGTTTGGAAAACAGGATTTCAAGGTATCTGATCTGCCTTCCCAAAGTGCCTGGGGACAGGAGGCGTCGGAGAGGAGACGCAGTAACACGCTATAAAACTGAGAAAAATTTCTAGGGAGGCCCCGGACTCCGACCTCTTGCCGAAGAGTTCATTATCCCTCCGGAGCTGTTGAAAGGTCTGCCACGGCTTAAGTTTTCTGCCTGGGACCCAAAGTGGTTCCCTCAAGGCGGGAGTCCCAGCAGAGCTGAGATGTGACTGAAGTGCGAGGGTAAGGCGTTTGCAATGTCGTGCCGAGGCCGACGGGGGGAACAACACGATTTGGGGCTCGGCGCTCCTGTTTCCCCGTGTCACCCGCGCCGTGGCGCTTCACCGCGCGTGGCCGGCGGGCAGCACCTGCGGCAGCCTCAGCGCCCTCCGTTGAGGTAGAACTAAACCAATTGTCTTTTCAGTACTTTTACTTTTCCGTTAAGTCTCTTTTAGCTGACTGCACTCTCTGAAATTAACGCTGTGGTTTTCAGACAGTGGCTGCTTCTAGCAGTGATAAGGCCTGATGTTTATATGTTAATGCCAAGGAATGGGATGCAGAGAGGCCCCTGCTTATACTAATTGCTGTGACAGCCAAGGCCAGCCAACTTTGGTATTTGCCCCGTTGGAGGGTCGGAAGCGGAAAAGCGTAGAGGGGTCACACCTGCGGGGAGGAGCGGACAGGACAGGTGACCCAAAACTGACCAACAGGGTATTCCATCCCATCTGCCTCATGCTTAGTATAAAAGCTGAGGGATCAAAGGGTCAGCTCTCTTCCTTCAGTGGCCGACGTCCAAGGAGGACTCTGTCCGTTCTGCCTTTGATCCCGATCCATGCCTTCCTGAGTCAGATTCTTGAATCCGGTTCCCATCTGCCACTGAGTCCAGTCCCAATGCTGGCTGGTGACCCTGGAAGCTCAACATTGCTTTTGTACGTATTTGTATATATTTCTTTATTATTATTATTATTATTCTGTTTTCTTTTTATTGTCAATATTTGATTAAAGCTGTTATAGGTGGTTTTTTTTTTTCCCCCAGCCCCTAAGTATCTCTCCCTTCCCGCCTGGGGAGGGAGAGGGGTTAATAGAGAGCATCTGTCGTTCGTTTAGTGGCCCGCCCAGCCTAAACCTTGACACCGAGGAACCCGGGTTCGGCCGAAACCCGAGGTGGAGGCGGTCTGCGGGAACCCCCCCGTCGGAGGGGCAGGAGGGCGGCAGCCCCCCGTCTCCCTGATCCCGGGCAGGCGGAGGGTGGGGGGTGCTGGGACGAGGCCCTGCGGCTCCTGATGTCTCTGCTTGTTTTTAAAGGCTGTATTTTTAGTGCTATGCTACATACAATGGGCTGTCAGAAATATTATGAGGACATACTGTGCATGTTAGTTACACTGCTTAGAAACGGAGAATAAATGTGTGGTCAAATCGGGTAGAAAGTTCCTCCTCCTCAAAGTGAAAATGATTTTTGAAACTTTCAGAATATTCTATCTCCATTTGTTGTTCCAAATCTGGGTTTTTCACCCGGTGTGCAAATCAGTAACACACAGAGCAGAGGTATTTCCAAGTTTATTCTATTAATGCACAGAAATGGGGTGCTTGTCCCAAAATCAGAGCACACCTTAGTTTCAAAAATCTCCACTTTTATACATTGATTATTACATATTCAAACAATTAATACATATTCATTGTTATTCTCTTTAATGATTGGTCAAGATTTCTTCACTTCCCATGTAAATTAGGGCGCAGATTCTGTCGTCTTCTTCCATTGTTCTCTTTTGGGTAGGTGGTCAATGATCTCCCCCTACCGAAATTACCTTTTACCTACCTCTCCTCTAATCTTGGCAGTTCCAGGTGGTTTTCTCTGTTCGCTGAGCAGGCCTACAGTTCATCACTCTCTTGACAGCAATATCCCACTTATCAACAAAGCTACGTTGTCTAGTGGTTGGTTCCTTAATCGAATCGTAGATAAATCATGTCTAGTTACTATTTTTCTGTTTTAATACTAGGTAAATAATTAAATAGGATTGAAGCAGTATAGAGGACTTCAGCAGCAGCAGGTTTCCTTGGTTGCTTCAATTACATTTTACATTTTGCATTTCATTTTTCTAGTTAATATCAATTTTACTACTGTATGTTCTGCCAGCGCACCTGCACATGCTTCCCTTCACTGCAGGACTCTGCCTTAAGATAGCTCTTGCAGTAGTGTGCTAATCGTGCCTTCCTTTTAAAGGCTGAGATAGCATAACATACGTATTCTTAAATATGACTTGCAGTTGGTAATAGAGGAGTCTATAGCTAGTGCAAGCAACAGTATTTGCTGTCCAACAGTTTTTATATATTTTCCAAAGTTGAGCTTGTAGGAGCTGCTACACTGGCGAAGACTGAAAATTCATTATCTTAGTTTCTTGACTCTGACAGTTTGGTATTAACAGATTTCCAGTTGTCACAGCTGGAAAAGCACTTGGCTTTTTGAAAATGCAAATTCTAAATAGCAGTGAGGTGAAAAATATGTATTTTTAATTTATTGCTCTTATATATTACATTAAAGTTACGGTTATGTCGTAGGAGAATTATGTAAACAGCATAACAGAAGTTCATGGGCTCCTGAAAGAGCTGTTCAAATACTGTAAAACTGCATTATTATTAATGAAATAATAATACATGAAAATATAGCACCTTTTTATCCTTTTTATTAACATGTACCTAAATTCCATTTTAAAGCTTTTGTTTGAAATAATCAGGGCTGAATTTTAATTATATATAGTAAAAATATACGTGGAATTCCGTGGTAAACTGCTCTTTGAAATACACTCAATATTACATGAGTTGTATAGACTGTATGTCATTCAGCTTTTTAAATGAAAATTCACGTGGTATAAGTTTAACAACTTGTAAATAGTGCTTCATAAATGGCAGAATTATCACCTAATTTGTGTTTGGACTACATCCAAGGAAGACAGAAATTCTAGATGAGCAATAATGAGATTTCAGTGAAAACTGGCTGTTTCAGAGCCTTGTGGTGATTGGTGTTTGGGGGAATTCCTGTTTGGTTTTTTGTTTGTGTTTTTTTTCCTCCCCTTTTTTTTTTTTTCCAAGCTTGTGGTAGGTAGCAGTAAAGTATGTAATTGTTTTTACTTTAATTCTTCCTTTTTGTGACCCATTCAGGTGACGCTTCTTGATGTGCCTGTTTTCTTGCCCTTGCCAGTCCATCAATACTCTTCTCCTGCTGCTGCTGACTCAGATGCAAGAGTAGATTTGATCGACCTTCACAGGTATTAAATACTAAGGCTCAGCAATTTCTGCATAATTTGGATGTGGGGAAGAGAAGGCTACCTACTAAATGGACAATAGTGCTAGAACTGTTGCTGGAAAGTTAGCTATGATATGTTTTAATATCATGATGAACAGAGGCAGGGTTAGCTCTGAAATGTGGGAGGAGACTGACATAAATTGGGAAACTTGTGGATTGACAAGACGCTGTCGTTAATTTCTGAGAAAAGTAGGATCCATGTCAGTGGAGTAATGAGCCATACTGTATAGGCATGGCAAAATGTTCAAGGTACTCGGTGCCAGCAGGTTTTTCAGACCTTGCATTCCCCTTTTGTCTCAGCCTGGGAAAATCTACAGCTGCCACAGCTCAAGCTCAGGGATGGTTATTTTGGGTAACTTTGAATGGGTAAAGCTTGCTTGTCACCTAGCGATAGCTGATAGTTCTCTAGGAACCTGAGCACTTCAGACAGTAGAGATCATAACAGTGAAGGCAATAATTCTGCAAGAGAGAAGTGTCAGCATGGAGAAGCAGCGCCAGTGGTTTAGACAGTTCTGCTTCCAGTAGGTTGGGCGTACCTGTGGGGCTTAGGCAACTGGAGTTATACGCAGAAGGCAGAGACATACAAAGGACCAGATCAAGGGCATGCATATTCTGTAACAGTTCCTGCATATCCTGCCAGAAGAGCTGGGTCTGGGAACTCGGTCCAGGCAACTGTTCCACCATAAGATTTCCATCTAAGACCACTCAGAGGCTGGATCTGAGGTTTTTATCCCTCAGGCAGGAGGGAAACTATAGAAATGTCAAGCCTTTGACGACTCCATGCCATGATAATAATTTGTCTATAGTAGGCCTTTAAAGTTTTGCCATGTTAGTTTCTCTCAAAGTGCAATCACCTGTAGTTTTTTATGGGGGCAGCTCCGAACTTCAGAGGATGATAATCCGATGAGGGATTTTTTGAAGGGATGATGATGATGAGCTATGAAAGTATCAGGAACCCATGAGATCCCTATGACTGTTGTACAAAGTGAAATAGGTCAGCCTTAGTACCTACAAGAGGGCTTCTTTCCTTTTACCTGCCAGGTGGGAACTGGAGGCCTGGGCATGCCATGAATTATGCTGAAACATGGAAAAAGCCTCACAGAATGAAATAGAGAGGCTTAAGGCTCAGGCATATAAATTGTCACGAAGTAGCAAGCTAGGTAACTCAAATCTACGCGTGCACTTTGATGAAAACTTAAATATAATATGATTAATTCTACTTCATCAACTGGAGAACCAAAAGTCTGAAGGAAAAACTAGAAATGAAACTTTCTTCTAAAATTCCTGTGGAAAACAGAGGATTATTTGTACTGGTGTGAGTACTATACTGAGACTGTCCTGACCAAATTGCAGTTTCTGTTAAGAAGTACTTTGCACAAAACATTGTGACCGTTCCTGATTACAAATTTAAGTTACAACTAAATCTTATATATTAAGTCTCCTGCATTAAAGAAATAATTACACACATGATGAATTAGTTATCTATTTCTGTTACATCTATACTCGGTGAACATTCATGCATTTCAACATCAATGTCATTCTAAAAGTAAAAGGATTGTTATCTCCCTTACACAAGTGGAAGCTAGAAGCTCAAAACAACTAAGGGTGTGTAAAAAGTAACTTTCTTTGCAACTTGGAAGTATTTGCAGATAAAATATCAAAGTGATTCACCCAAGATTGCACGTGGGAGGAAGTGACAGAGATGGGAAGTACTGGCTTCGAAACCTTTGTTTGGACTCTCTAAAACTACCTAACACTACTCGCAGTAGGTCTAGGAGCTAGTACCAGGATCTTAAATGCACTGTTGTTTAAAATTGAATTAAAATTTGACATAGCTGACTGTAGACAATGTAGATTCAGTTGAGGAAAAGCAATGTGTACTCCTTTGTGCTGGGATGAATGAATGCTCCTCCCTTGTGGCATTTTAAAGTTTGTTATTTCAACTCCATAGGCAAACATCTCTGCCTACATCAAATTGGTATAAGAATATATATGACCAGTGGTGCTCTTTGATCCATTCTGGAGCACCACAGCAGTGTGAAGAATTGGGGTGAGATACGTGCTTATTTCTCAAGGATACCTGATGTGACTTCTAGTGATTTGAAGACCATACCTATACAATGATTTGGGTATTTCTGGATTTACGGAGTCTTTAAAGGCTCTGTAGTGACCTTGGTGAAGATGGCAGCTCCTGTGAAATTATGGGATTCTTCTAGCTCTCAGCTTAACTGGCCACAGCCTAATTTTGCTAACTACTCTTCTTATTCTTAGCCCCAAAGTACAGGTACTAAAGAATTGAGTCTGCTATTTGCAGACAATAGCAAATTACCTTTTTTTTTTTCTTTTTGTTTTTTACCCTGCAGTGGTTGATAGACCTGAGGAAAATATGGAGACTTATGAACAGGAAAAGCTTGGACATAGGGAAGAACACAAGCTGTCATCAGGAGATCAAAGAGAAAAGATATTCCAAAATGGTGACCTAGGTTGTCAGAAGGGTGAAATGTCTCAAAGTACCAGTTTGAAAACATCCTTAGAGGACAAACAGACAGAGGCGTCTGGGAAGAGAAACTGTAATGAGAGAGAATTCCAGGACACTGTGGTCTTGGGAGGAACTTCACCAGGACAGAGTCCTTATCAGTGCACTGTGTGCATGAAAAGTTTCAGCAGCAGCTCAAACCTTCTCCAGCACCAGCGTAGTCACGCAACAAAGAAGACTTACAAGTGCATGCAGTGCGGGAAGAGCTTCAGCCGCATCTCCGCCCTGACCCAGCACCAGGCGGTACACCGTGGGGAACGCATATTTGAGTGTTCAAATTGCGGTGACCGTTTCACACGCAGCTCCAGCCTCATTCTCCACGGGAAGACTCACGAAGGGGAGAAGCCCTTTGTGTGCACACAATGTAGTCGGCGTTTCAGTCGTGCTTCTGAGCTGGTTGCTCACCTGGGATTACACACATGACTTCAATGTGGTCCTTTGTGCCTCAGCAGACTGGAACCACAGGCTTAAGGGAGAAGCAATCCCCTCTATAGGACTGCATAGCCTCTAAAAAATTTTTGTTCATCTGGTGTACCTTAAAGATATGTGCAGGTACTAAGAGTACCAAAGTGTTGTTTTTTTTTTTCTAAAAAAAAAAAAGCCCCTAATCCAAAGAGTCTGGTTGGAATATCAATTAATTGTAAAGAGTCCAGTGACTGAGGAATTAATTCCCTCTCTTCTAATGCGTAAGATTCTGTTGGGGTGGAAGTAGAAGTGTGTGTTTATTTAAAAGACAGACAGAAATACGAGAAGTTACTGGCTGAGATGAGAGCTAGGAACTTTAATGATACAGTTTTGGTTCTGAGTTCAGGTATAGGATGACCTTATGCTAATTACTTTGTCTCTCTGTCTTTATGACTCATAGTTTGAAAAAGAAACGCCTTTTTCAACTTAACTTTCTCAGTGTAGAGTGTGGACTAATGTGTGCCCAGATACTACAGTCATTAGAGACAAATTAGTTTAGTAGCTTAAAGAGCAACCTGTTCTGAAAGTCTAGATGTCTCTGTCCTTTGCTTTTTAAAGGCAGATTTTCTAAAACTCTGGGCTTTAGAATTTCTTTCCTTTTAATGGGATTTGTGTTCCTAACTTCCAAAGGTACTTCTGAATATTAGCCTTTTGTAGCCATCCAAGATTTCTGAAGGCATCGGTGCTGAAATGATTCATTCTTTCCTGCCCAGTGCTTATAGATCTGCATAACTCCTTTGCATCGGCGGAAGGATTGGTTCTGAAAGTTAGGAGTCTTCTGTTAGAAGTCTTTGTTTCCTATCTTAAATAATATCTAGTTGAAGAAAAAGGAATTACTTGAAAATAGGAATTAAATCTAGAGATGTGAGAGTACTGTCTCTGCTATTATGGTAAGCATCAGCGTAGTCGGACTGAAGAGGACTTTCATTTTATTGTACAGTTACACACTTAATGGAAAACTGGACAGTTACTAATAACTGGGGTGATTGTCCCCTCTTGACTTTCACCAACTAGGTAGTTTCTCCACTGAAATTAGACCCCATGTTATGGGTCCATAGAGATCAGGCTATTGATTTTAAATACTTTCATTTAGTGAAGAAATTTCACTCTCTTCACTAAAATTAAAGGATGGAGAGAGACCCTAGGGTACCAAAGCATGCTATAGAAGTTGCCATTACTACAGCCTGTGTTCTTGATGTGACCCTCCTTCCTTTAGGGCCATGTTGGCTTTTTTTGTGGCCACAATCAGTATTAATGCCAGGAGACTATTTTTGTATATTAATAAACACAAAATACTTTGAAGTTGTATTTGTTTTTATCTCCTTTCACAGAGCTTGCCACCCAAAGTGTCTGGAACAAGGATCTGAGTCAGGAGATCCTGATATTTTTAAAAACTGATTTCTAAGACCTAATGTTATCTCTGACCCACCAGTCACTTTGTGCATGTTACTAGAAGCCTGAGTTTGAGTTCACTTAACCTTCTAGTACCTAGCTGTCTCCATGTACCTATTTTTACCTACAGAGCCCCGGTAAGTTGCAAACTTTCATCTTATTCTCGGCATTCTCTGCTATCCCAAGTCCCCTTACAAAAATGAGAAACAAAAACCACAAGTTGGGCACCTTCAGGGCACCCTCCTATTGTCTCTTTCCCATATGGAAATACTTTCTCTTTTTTTTTTTTTCCCCCACATCTTCCCCATGTGTAACTGACAGTGTCAGATGTAAAATTGGGTAGCAGATAACAGAATATTGTTAGAGTAGACAAGGGAATGCGGGTCTCTGTAGCTGCTTTAGAAAGTGTGTAGTTAAGCTGATACTATTTGTGGGAAGTTTAGATATCCCAGGTTCCCAGTTGTAGGATGGTAAATTTGACATAGTCCAGGACTCCCTTTTTGTTCTTAAAACTGTTCTCTTTGAGTCCTTAGTGCTCAGTGAAGCTTAAGTAGCAGCACAGTGGCAGAGAGAAATTCTGGTTGATTTGGACCAGTGAGAAAGCATCTTTAAAAGTCTGTCTGAAGTCCTATAGTCAGACTCCCAAAGGAGATTGCAGCATGAAAGTTTGAACATACTAGCCTCAATGTGAACTTGCTCTGTGCTGAACCAGAATTAACATGTTTTTCTAGCACTAGACACGTTCCAGGTCTGGAAGCAGTAGTAAAACCAAGGCTTTTCTTCCCAATTTCTGAGGAAAACTAGCTGTTTCTCTTAATCTAAACAATGGACTTGTGCAACAGTTGCTTTATTACTAATTTAGTTCAATTAATTCCAATATAGATGGTTGAGAAATTGTCAGTTAACTTAGACTATGTAGAGAGCTTGAATGCTTAATATTTCATTATAAAGACTAATTAGCATCTACCATCAGTAGGATTTTTTTCTCTCCTAAACCTTAGAAAATACCAGTTTTAAACTAGCATCTCATAAGCTGTTTATTTAATAGGTTTCTGTACAAACTCATTCAGTGCAGAATAACTAAGGTTATCTGACTTTAGAGTATTTTTTTCATAAATCAAAGCAACACTGAGGACGGGTGGGAAAAGGGAGGCTTCACTCACTGTTACATGAATCCACTCATGCTTGAGATAGAGGTTAGCCATCAACTACTATTCTCATCTCAGCTGGATGACCTGCTGTCTGAGGTGATTCATCAGTTTTTTTAAAGGAAGTTAGAGAAGTGTCTGAACTCATATTCTTACCAGTGTGGATGATGTTATCTGTCTCTGGTCACTCACACAATTTGATCAGGAATTAAAGGACAAAGGAGTTGTCATTTCTATCACCCTGATAATTTTCTGTATATTTCCCTTATAGTGTGCTGTCAGTTGCTGGGATAAGGCCCAAACTTGGCATTCACTGGTCAGGAGAAGGCTCCTAAAAGTTGAGGCAAACATTGAGGGAGAGAAAAACTAATTTCAGACTGGAAATTACCTAAATATATTAAGAGTGGGAATGATTGTACTCTGAGGTCAAAAATGGTTCTCTTCTATCTGTCTGTGCAAAGTCCTGTGTAGTGCAGCCATGTGTCACGGACTCCAGAGCAGAGGGTGAGAAGCGTGAGTAGGTGTGGAGCTCTGGATGTTTCTGAGTGGTGTCAGGGAGCGTAAAGAGACACAACGCCCCTCTCCTCCTCAGCTGTAGTCCCAAGTAGGTGTCTCTTGGAGGTCAAGATTATTACACTCAGTACCTTCCACCAAAATGCCTATCTCTGAACTTCTGAAGCTTCATTAGTCCTAGAATCCTCCCAGTTGAGCAATCTACCTCTCCTAGCAGTCTTCCCTTCTAAATCTTAGTTTAGCATTACATGTTACAGAGAGCGTGTGTAGGGCACGTCCCTCAGGATGGAGAATTAGATGTAGCATGGAAAAGGAAATAATTCTAAATTTCACCAGTATTTGTAGAATGTTCAGCTTCTAACACTTAATAAAAAGGCAAGGGCAAACAAAATAGTCACTAATTAAGTTAAACAAACATCAGCTTTTAGTGTATAGGAAGTATTTTTCATATTTTCAGATGTTGGAATATGTGTCTCAGCAACTTTTTCTAAGTGTAATTTTTATTTGTTTTTTTTAAATAAACATACTGAAACTAAAAAGTCCATTTCTTGGAAGTGTATTGACTTGTGTTTAAACTCCTGGTAGACAAGGCATACTTTTGACACAAACAAATGGAAGCAATGTTTTGTCATCCTTTTGAGATTGCCCTATGTAAGTATGTGCTTTCACAAACACAAATGGTCCATTTTTAGTGTAGATAAACCATACGTGAATTCAGGCTCTAAAATCTAACGTCTTTAAATCCCAGTATTTCTGCTTCCCCCCACCCCCAAACCAGTGTGGAATGTATTGGAACCATTCTAATTTCCACTCGGTGTCAGACAAATTGCCAGTAAGTCTAGACTTCGGAAAAACTCTCAGCACCTGAAAAAGCATTTTGCGTAAGTTTTGGATAAATATTGAAGAGCTACTTTCTGTTCTGCCTTTAACCAAGTAAGCAGCAAAGTGAAGGTTAGCTCATAATACAAGGAAAAAAAGCACCCATGTGTGTGGAAGGACTTTGATCTTTCTATGCAGCTCTTCAATGGTTAAAAAAATTCTTTCCAAATATATTTTCTGATTACTTAAGTCTGTGTTTTTTTTTTTACTTTAATTTACAGCTACCACTTCCACATGTGTATATTTTAATGATTTGCTCTTCCAAATGATACTTATCAAATTAGCTTATTCCAGAAAAAGCATCTATGAGGTAGTCTTACTCAATCAGCCTTGTTTCTAGAATTACTTCCTTATCTATGAAAATGTGGTTACTGCTTTTGATTACTTTTAGATAATTAAATAATGACAAAAATGCCTAATTTATTAAATGAAGTAGCTTTAGCTCATACTGCCTTTTGATGTATGATCTTAACTCCTGTTAACACAGCTTTTGCTTCAAATATTGAAAGCAAATACCACTTTTTTTATTTCTGTATTACGGCCTAGATCCTAAAATAGTATGAAGCTTTTAGATCTTTAAATGAGACGTTGCAATCAACAGATTTTTAGCTTTTTAAATCAAATGTATACTGACATAAACATACTTGGGTATTAAAACTGAAGTTTTCAATAAAATCATTTTAACTGTCTTTTTGTTTCAGTACATTGTTGGGGAGAAGATGCGAGCTGCCACTGTCCCCTTCACAAAGTGTTTGCAAGCTCCCTGTCAGACAGGAGTACTGGAGTCTGATGTCTCTGGCACTGAAGGAGGGTGTTACTGGGTGCTCACCGCCCTGGTGCTTGGCAGGCCCTCGCCTTTCCCTGTTCGTAGCTCTTGCAACTGAATACAAACTGAGAACACAAAAGTTCTTTCTTTACAGATGAATCACTGCTGATTATCTTATTAGTTTTCATATGCCCAACTAAATTTCTTGGTATGGTCTTAGTTTTAGAATCTTAATGATTGCAGTTTTTTTATTAAAGTTATTAGTCTTGTTCGATTTTGTCATGGTTTGGCCACTGAGGCGAATGACAGATGCTCTCCCCCACCTCTCTCTCCAAGAAGAGGGGAGAGAGAGAAAGACTTAGGAGTTTAGAAAAAACTAAGCTACTTTAATGAAATATTAATAATAAAAATAAAATCTATATGAAACCATATCAAGCTCCCAGGATGACAATCGTGTCACTGGCAGGTACTGGGAAAGTCCCAGACTGCACTCCGTGATGGACAGGAACTGGATTACGGATCTGGATTCGGGAATGCACAGGTTGGAATCAAAGGCAGACGCAGAGACAGAGTCCTCCTTGGATGCCAGCTATTGAAGGAAGAGGGCTGACCCTTTGATCCCTCAGCTTTTATACTGAGCATGAGGCAGATGGGATGGAATACCCTCTTGGTCAGTTTTGGGTCACCTGTCCTGTCTGCTCCTCCCCGCAGGGGCGACCCCTCTACATTTTTCTGCTTCCGACCCTCCAACGGGGCAAGTAACAAAGTTGGCTGGCCTTGGGTGTTATAGCAATACGTATAAGCAGGAGCCTCTCTGCATACCGTTCCTTGGCATCAACTATAAACATGGGTCTTATCACTCTGAGAGTGAACAGTTTCTGCACAACGTGCTGGTAATTTCAGCAGTTAGAAGAGGCCTAGCTAAAAAGTAAAGTTACTGAACAGAAAATTGGTTCGGTTTTACCTCAAACCAGGACAGATTTGAAGGAGTAAATTCAAGTAAAACATTTAGTTTCTTTCTGGTTTAGGTTTTGGAAAAAGAAAAGAAGGGAAAAGGGTAAAGTAACTCTGTGGGCAAAACAAAGAATAAAATTGAGATTCCAGAAGGAAGAGAAAAGGTAATTAAAAAAAGGCTACAAAAGAAGGTAAAGGAAAGAGAAGCAATTAGATTAAACCCTCCTCAATATAGATTTTCTTCTCCTTTACATTAATGGAAATCTACTACAACTTCCAATGGATGTTCTTATTTACAAGTGATTTTGAACAGCTGTGTGAGTAATGCACATTCTGTGCATCAGCTTTGAGATGTGTGTGGCCCTGGATGGGCCATGGGAGAGGAAAGCCCAAAGCCTGAAATCCTATACCTCCTTTCTATGTGAATAAATCAGGTCCTTAAAGGGTGAAAAGGGAGTACTAACTCCCGTTTTTATAAAATAGAAATAAGAAGAATACGTGTTTTCTGTCTAATTTGTTTTAAATTACTTCTGAGTACTCTATTGAGGAATAGAAAACAATGACATTACTGAATGGTTGAATATTTATTAGTGTAGACAGTACGTACTTATACAAATGCATTATGGAGATTAGAAGTTATGACTGAAGTCTATGGAAATACCACACTGTGAAACTAATGTACTGATGACGAGGCCCAAAGGATCTCATCTCAGTTTGAATTTTGTTACAGGGAATTTCATCAAACTTGAGTTTATTAAAACCAAAACCACATTATCTGTTTGTTTTGTGAGCCCTTTACAGTGACTGTGTTCTTTGTGCTGGAAGTCCTCTTTTTTGTTATGGTCCACTTTTTCAGAAACTGCCCTGTGTCAACACTTTTTTAGCATTTGCTAGCATCTTTTTGACTTTTCTACAGTATTTATCATAACCAGCCTAACTGAGTTTTTTCCAATTGCAGCAATTGCTGTGAGACTGTGATACAGTGACTTACTACATTCTTTTATCATAGAACCACAGAATCATTTAGGTTGGAAAAGACCTTTAAGATCATCCAGTCCAACCATTGATCCTACTCTATCAGGTCTGCCACTAAACTGTGTCTCTAAGCACCACATCTACATGACTTTTAAACACATCTAGGGATGGTGACTCAACCACCTCCCTGGGCAGCCTGTTCCAACGTTTGATAACTCTTTCAGTGAAAAATTTGTTCCTAATGTCCAGTCTAACCCTCCCCTGGTGCAACTTGAACCCGTTTCCTCTTGTCTTATCGCTAGTTACTTGGGAGAAGAGACCAGTGCCCCCCTCACTACAACCTCCTTTCAGGTAGTTGTAGAGAGCAATAAGGTCTCCCCTCAGCCTTCTCTTCTCCAGACTAAACAACCCTAATTCCTTCAGCCGCTCCTCATAAGACATGTTCTCCAGACCCCTCACCAGCTTTGTTGCCCTTCTTTGGACACACTCCAGCACCTCAATGTCCCTCCTATACTGTGGCGCCCAAAACTGAACACAGGACTCAAGCTGCGGCCTCACCAGCGCTGAGTACAGGGGCACGATCACTTCCCGACTCCTGATGGCCACAGTATTCTTGATACAGGCCAAGACGCTGTTGGCCTTCTTGGCTACCTGGGCACACTGCTGGCTCATGTTCAGCCGGCTGTCCACCAGGACCCCCAGATCCTTTTCTGCCAGGCAGCATTCCAGCTTTCCAGCCACTCCTCCCTAAGCCTGTAGTGTTGCCCTCGTCCAGATCATTAATAAAGATATTAAACAAGGCTGGCCCCAAAACTGAGCCCTGAGGAGCACTGCTTGAGACCTGCCGCCAGCTGGATTTAACCCCATTACTTGCACTCTGTTTTCACTACTACTTTATTTCCTTGAAAAGAAACAGGATGGAAAGTCTATGTTTGTGATATTTGTGAAAAATACTGTCTATCATGATAACCAATCAAAATAAAAAATAAGAGTCAAGGTTTATTAATCAAAACTGGGCAAACTTTAAATATTCATTGTTTGGTTAGTAACAAAAAAATTTAATGAGAACAGCTTTATAATGGGTGTGAGTGCAGTGGAGATGACTACAGATACCTAAGTACAGTGTAGACATACCTGAGCTAGCTTTAAGTTTTCTATATCTGAGCTATCCAGATGCTAAGCACTGATGTATCTGTCACAGCATAGAGACAGCAAGGCCTAAATGATTATCAGTATACAAACTAAGTAATATAAATCTAGTTCAGAAATTTCTGGTCTGTCCTACAATCAAAGCAATATGGAGCCACTTGACACTGGAGGCTATGGAATTTGATAGGGAAAAACTTACATGACTGGGTAGTCACAGCTGTGCATAGGACAAGGAAATTAAAGTTGTATAGGTTGACGTCATTGTGATGTGTTTGGATTTTTTTTTGAGCACAAATTTTTGAATTACTTAACATTTAGTTAATATAAGTGTGTGAAGAGTGTGTGTTAGCTACCTGTATACTCCTGGCAGAAAGTATTCCCCTAATACTAGCAATATAGAAAAGAGAGATGGTCAACATGCTAGACAGATCTGGATATCTTTACACACATACTCAAGAAGTTGACTGCTACTCTCCAGCAATATGAATCGAATTTGGTTGTCAGCTGATTTGTAAGTGAAAGTGTGTCTCCAAGTTGTAACATAATTTGCAGTAGTTTTCTCTGAAATTGCCTTAGATTTGATTAAGTCACTGCCTGAACAAAGTACATTTTCTATGCATTAATCATTAGAAATGAACTTATTTTTTTAATTTATTTCTAATAAGTAATACATACTGTGAATAATTGTTCTTTGCTTATGGATGACTGCTAGAGCAGCTTGAATTTTATAATAATTCATGAGAAATTAATAAGCAGTCATAATGAATAAACTTAGGGACAGTTTAATGACTATTCATCAGCAGTTCATGCACAACAAATCCAAATGTTTATCAAAGATGTTCATAAACATAGTGCACAAGCAGCTTTAATGAACTGATAAAGAACATTAATGAACATTCATTATAAATTTCCCTTTGCTGAGAATGACATCCTCAGAGGAGATCTAACATTTCAAATTATTTTCCTTTTAAAGAAAAGAAATATGGATGTTTCAAATTATCATAGTACTTAGGATAGAGGTGAAAATAAAATGCACATTAAATTTTTTATTGAGACCAGGAATAAGTTGTGGTGGGGTCTAAGAATATCTGCTCTTGTCTTGATCCATGTAAGGTATCTTTGAAGACCATTTTGCCAGAAGTCTGCCAGATATTTGTAGAGAGTCATCATCTCCTACTTTGTGGATTGGTACCCTCACTGTGGATTTCATGATTGTTTATTTTCCACAGAATACAGAAAACTAGAAATGTAGGGCTGCACTCTAAAACCATTTTCAAGACGGAAAAGCTTGAACATTAAGCAGAAGAAAAGTAAGAAAAAATTCTAGAGGTGTGAGAAAAGGGAGTAATATTTAGCAACTCACAGAAAAGGAAATTATTTCTAGAGTTGCATCTGGATACCAAAGGATATCATCAAGTGCAGAATGGGACTGCATGTTCATGGACGAGAGATCCATAAACAGGGCTTACTAAAGTGATTATGCAGGAACGTAGCATCTAACATGTCAAATGACTGTGACTGCTTAGAATATACGAGGAAAATGATAGACGTTACATGCTTGTATTGTCCTTATATGGAATGTCCCACTGCTGCTATCAGAGACAGGATAAAGACCATTGATTTAAGCCAATGGAGCTTTTCTTATGTTCTCAGATAATATTTTCAGTGAATAAAGAGTTTAATCTTTGGGAAGTTTGTGAAAGATGCTTAAGTTAGAATGTGATGAGCATCAGAGACTTCATGGTTGAGAGACTATGTTTGTCATTGTTTTCATACTCTATGTAACGCTGAATGGAGGATTTACATTGACGTATCTTTTAGAAACTTGTACTATTTTATTTCAGATTTCAACTTGTTTTGGTAGTAGACCATTTGTAATCCCAGTAACACTTAATTATAACCTAAAATTTGGAAAAAACCTTCTGAACTTTCAATTCTGTATTTCTGTATTGTCAATATACAATGACTGGGTGCTTGAAGAGTTGTATATATTATAGAATCATAGAATCATTTAGGTTGGAAAAGACCTTTAAGATCATCTTGTCCAACCATTGACCCTACTCTACCAGGTCTGCCAGTAAACCATGTCTCTAAGCACCACATCTATATGACTTTTAAACACATTATGTCTATGGAAACTTCTTTCAGTTCTACTTTTTTGAATAAAATTATTAACTTCTCCCCCAGTCACCACCACCTCTGTGTTTATGGAGGAGTTGCTGCATAGGCACTGGCATTTTTGCTCTTCCACATAATTATTTTGGAAGACATTATGTATCAACACACAATTTCAGAAATGTCTCTTCAATAAGCCTGTGATGGTGACAGAACGTCCACAAGAGCTATCAGAGATACAAGCCTATGCCGGTGTTGAATGCTAGCTGGGAAAAGAAAGATCTGTGGAACAGCCTCAGGATGCCAGTACTGGTTTTCAGAACAGTATGAAGAAAATGCTTTTGTGTTTACTTCCATGCTGTATCTTCTGCTTTCCTCATTCAGGATCCTAATGCAGCAAAATAGACCAGAGCAGCTCTATAAGACCTTTGAGAAAGACCCATGAGCACATTGACAACCGTATTTGATATCTGAAGGAAGAACTCCTAAGCTGTTTTCTTCCCAGAAAATTCTGTGCATTAAATTCTATCTTAAATGTTAGTGGAAAAAAGTTGTATTTCTTCTCGCCTATCACAGAAACAGAATGTTAAGTAGGAGAACTTCAGTGCAGCAAATGAAAATCATAAGTTCAGGAAACCACCTTAACACTTTCTTAGTTTATGATTTTGGTTATGAGTATATCTTAAACTAAAAAAAAAAAAAATCCTTGTAGTTGGGAGCTATATATTATTCCTCTTGATTATCATTTCACTGTTGAAAAATGACTGTATATGTGTTATATTTTATTCAAATTGCATTCGTAATCCAAAGTAAAAAGTGTGTAAAGTATTTATTATTTAGCAGGGTTCATTTTCATTGGCAATACAGTGAGTAGACTAATATCTGTTCACATTCATAAAATACAGCTATGGGTTCCATGTTATTTCTAGTAAGTGACTGAAGTTTCACCAGCACAGTGATGAAGGCCTAGATGAAAGCCTAACTATATTCTGGTGCTTTCTCACAGCAAGTTAAAATGATATGCACAGCATATTAATCATAATTTCATTGCAGAAACATTGGAGGTCAACTGAATAAAATCACATTTATCTGTAGAGGAACTGGAGGAACAAAACATTATTCCTTCAACTGGGATATGCTTTTTTATCTCTAATTCATAGTTATTGGAATAAGATGAAAGCTGTACTAATCACTGCATTGAATTTGCTTTGCATACAGAATAACTAAGCTGCTTCTGGTTTTACTACTACTAGGAACTCTATAGATACTCATATAACTCATATAACTTACGTATATAAAGCCAAGAATTTATTAGTAGTATAATTGAAATCTTAACGGTCTAATCAAGGAATCATTATTAGTCCACATCTAATTACTACAAAAAAGGAAAGAAAAGTAGAACGGAAAAGTCTCAGTAATAGCCATCCAGTTAAAACTGTTACATATAGACTTGCTGGTAACTACCCCTCGTCCTGGTGTTATGCTCATCCTGTTACTGCCTTTCTGGGTCCTAAGGTCAACGATATCAGTCTGGTGTGTGCATCTATGTTGGTGGAGGGGGAGTACAGTGTGTCATTAGCAGCAAGTCCTTTGGTGGGAGGAATGTGATGTTGATGGCTTCTTTGTTATTCTAGGATCCGCTTGTGGTAATTTTTTATGTTTGCTAACTTATTCTTTGTTCTCTTTATTACCCCTAAAACTGATATTTNAAAGTCTGGTAGAGTTAAGACAAGTGAAAACAAAGCTCTAGACAGGTTAAGACAAGTTCAGACAGAGCAAGCCTGACNTCTTTGTTATTCTAGGATCCGCTTGTGGTAATTTTTTATGTTTGCTAACTTATTCTTTGTTCTCTTTATTACCCCTAAAACTGATATTTTTTCCCAGCTCCATTTCTTCAACTGACCACGAATAAGACCCCCATCCTTGGGGTCTCCAGTGTTAGTTGGGTCTCCATCTCCCAGCATCCCATGCCTGTAGTCCTGCACACAAGGCCTCTGTACCAGGCCTGTATTTCTGCTCACTGCATTATTATGTTGTAATCATAAATACCTCATTTTACACAGAATAGCTACTTGTTACTATCTGTATAAAAACTATGGTTGTACCATAAAAAGTTGAGCAGAAATAGAAGTAGTTATAGTCACCTGGTCATTAAAGAAAAAAGGGAAGGGAAGGGAAGGGAAGG
>VYXH01000283.1:67698-126936 GCA_013397275.1 Burhinus bistriatus
AAGGGAAGGGAAGGGAAGGGAAGGGAAGGGAAGGGAAGGGAAGGGAAGGGAAGGGGAAAGAAAAAGTCTGGTAGAGTTAAGACAAGTGAAAACAAAGCTCTAGACAGGTTAAGACAAGTTCAGACAGAGCAAGCCTGACAAGTTTTAGTCCCTAGGCCATGTAGACTCAGCAGCCTGTGGCCTATCGCTGTGCTGCTAGGCTGCAGGGTCACAGCCTTAACAGATATTTCTAATTTCTCTCTCAAAATTAAAAGACTTAATTTAGGAAGAATCTGATCAAAAGTACGTTCATGGAAGATATTATGGTAAATTTCTCTAACCACATGAACGAGTTGATTTTTTTGTTTCTTATTGCTTATTACTTTTCCACTCCATTCTTACACATCCTTGTACCTCTTTTGAATTAAATATGTACACAAACATGTTTTCTTTATACGTGAGAACCTCTAAAGCATTACAGCTATTTTAAAACTGGATTGCATGTGTGTTAGAAAACCTAAGCAACCAGATATCTTTACCTGGTTCTTCCACCGCACCCCTAAATACTCTGTAACAGTGACTGGCAGTGCAGTCGTCGGATTCTGGCGTGTTCATCTCTTGGTGAGATTTCATTTGTCCAGCAGCATTTCTACTATGGTCTTGCAAGAACGCTCTTTTAGGGAGAGCAGGTGACAGTGAGGGAAGCTTCTGGTACTGGCAATCAGTTAGGTTTTTAATCCTGATTGGTACAGTTTAGTAAAGGAGGTTGCCAACGTGAAGCTGAGTGATATCCCTGAAAAAATATTGTGCTTTTCAGAGGCCACAGAGGTATCGCAACTGAAATGTAATTTCTGGTGCATTTCAATCTTTTGGTTCAGTTGAAAGTAATGGGAATTTTCAATGGAAACAGGTATGGTTTAGAATGTATGAATGGTCTATGACATATTCAAGGCCACAACCTAGACTTCATCAAAGACAAGTGAATCCTTCCAAAAACTTCATAGGATCATAGGATAATTCAGATTGGAAGGGATCTCTGGAGGGCTGCAGCCCAACCTCCTGCTGAGAGCAGGGCCAGCTACGAGGTCAGATGAGGTTACTTAGGGCTTAATCCAGCTAGGTCTTGAAAACCTCCAATGCTGGAAACTCCACAGCCTTTCTAGGCAGCCTTTTCCAATGCCCAGTTTTTCCTTGTATCCAGCTCCAGTTCACAAAGTTTTTCCTTATGTCCAGTCACAATCTCTTGCTTCAATGTCCGTTGTCTCTCAACCCTCCGGCATGCACTACTGCAAGAAGTCTGGCTCTGTCTTCTTGATAACCTCCTTTTGAGTATTTGAAGGTTGCTATTAAATGGATTTAAGTAGTTTTTACACCCATATTGAAAAAGGAATAAAATTCAGTGAAATAATTCAATTTCCATGTAGAAATTAATACTGGGAATGTAGAAATTAACAGTATAAGGGTGGATCTGATGATGGTTTTTTTTTTTTTTCTTTTCCAAACTGCAAATAAATTTTTCTTCTGAGGTAGGTATTCTATTTGCCTGCATGGAAAAAAAAAGTTTTACCCTGAAAGGATAATTCTTACTTTTCATCAAGCTAAATTGAAGATCTGTGGTTCACATTTTATATAATGGATGCACACTAGCCAGACAGGCTTCTCAAAAATACCATCATTTAAGAAAAGAAGTCTTTTGTGCAGTACATATTCCAAATTTGGAGAGGTCAGATCAATAACATAATAACTGTTCACTTTTAATTTTATCTAGAAGATCCTGACTATCTACCACAAAGCGTCGCCTGCCATACATATCATTGTTTATGTCTTTGGCACCATGCCTGCAATATAACATGTCAAGAAGAATTTTTCCCTGAATTGTGGAACAAATCAGAGGTAGACAGGCATTTAAAAACAGATTTGATTTGCTGCATTTTGCAAGCTTTCTGAGGCAAAGTGATAAACCATAGCAGCTTGAGGTAATGTGACGAGAGCACTCTATCACTCTGCATACACTTAACTCTGTTTCACTATCATGCTGCCCTTAAAAAGTGTTTACAAGAAATAAGAACTATCAGCCTGATACAGAATAATATAAAAAATGCTGAATCCTGGATCCAAATAATCTATGTGTATAAAAACATTACATGTTGAACGAGTTAATTGTATATTACCTGGAAACTTCTACAGGTTGCCATTTTTCCCATTGATGCCTTTAAGAAATGTTTAAAAGATATGTATTGGACTGGATTTTGTTGAACAGTATTATTTTTTGACTGTTTTCAGAGCTAAAACTGAAGATCTTTTTTTTTAAAAAAGAATTCTTAATTTAAAACGATCTTCAGTGAACTTTCGTTTTTCACTCATCCATGAGGGAAATACAAGTAAGATTTAAATTTTGATGGATAGTTTAAATAACAAAGCTCATAAATTTTAAGAATAAAAATGAGAAATAACTTAATGAAGTGGGAGGAAAACAACATCCAAACCCACAGTACTCAGTTCTCTAAGACCCAGGTGCCTAACACTGAACTTGTGTTAGGAACACTGAATATGTATGGCAGATGCGCAGATAAAAAGACACAATAAAACTACATAGAAAGAAATCTTGAGATTGATTCCTTGAACATACAAAACTTCATAGACACAAAGATTCATATTTCAGCATAACCAATGCTAATAATTTATATTAAAATAAACCCACCGAAAGCGAGGCCAAGTCTGCAGTTTTGGCTGGGGATTAGAGATGAGTAACACTTCATAGTCAAGTCCTGTTGGAAAGGTATCCTCCATAGATCAATTACTTTAAAGAACTTAATATTTTTTAGATCTGAGAAATATACAGTATAATACAATTTAAATCACAGAAGTCCTTCACATTTCTCAGCATAAGAGCAAATTTATTAAGTAAGGGCTGGTAGTAATAGACAGTAAAGAGATACCTTTCTTTGAGATACGATGAAACTACAGGATGGCAACAAAACATCCAGGTAAAAATACAATAAAATAGAGTAAGTTCTTATCTGCTCAAAATACGATTGACAGTCTTTATTTTTGGGGTGGGAGAAATATATGATAAGTGCTTCTGAAGAATAAATCCACATACAGCCTTCACAGGGCAGGAATGTGGGCTTTCTGATAATCTTACAGGGGGATTAGTGAAAATCTCTGTAGGCTGAAGAAATTAGGCTTCCTCAAAGGTGATGTGAAAGAAGAAAGAAAAGTAAAGCTCATCCCAAGGAGGAAGAAAGAATGGTTGCAACAAAACTCTGTCCTCAGAGGATATGCTTTAGAAAGATGTCTTTTCAGGTCTGAAAAAAAAAAATAAATAAAATCAGATTTATGCCTCTCTGGGCCAAAACAGTACATTAAAAAGCTTTCAGTTTATAATTACTAATTAAAGAAAAACAATCTTGGGGAAGTATCAATTTTGTATAAATTTCCTAAGTTTCAAACATGCTTCGATTTTGTAAGCATTTGTGAGCTTTTTGTTCTTCACTATTCATCAGTTAAAATCAAACATATTTTGTCTTTATGAGATATTTTGTTAGTAGTTAACTTGCCTTTCTTGTTCCTTAGACTGTTTTTTCTGTTAATATAAACTGAAATCTGAAGGATGTAAACTGGAGTGAACCACAGTGGAATCTAGGCAGGCAGAAATTAAACAAGGGTGGCAAAGGAAACTTCATTTCTTCCACGTCTTTTTTCTCTAATAAAACAGTGAGTTCTTACTTATAACAGGGAGTACTATTGCACAGTTGGTGTTCTCTCCAACTGCATGCTCTGGAGGTAATAAGCTTAAGCGAGCCTGTACTGACGGCTAGACCCCGTTATTCTATCTACCTATTAGCTTGTCCCATGGGTCCACTTCCTTGATCTGAAATGTCCTGCTAAATGCTTTATTGCTAAAGTGAGGCAGTGTCCTTTTGCTTTCTCTTCACATCCAGACTGCCAGATTTTCCAGTGAGAGCATGTTGTAACCTCTAATGTAAACAGACGTTCTCACTTCATTTGACTTATTGAATAGTTCTTTGCTGTACACTGAAGCGTCAGCAAGAGAAGCTGAAGGAAGTCGGAAGAGTGTTCTTTCAGGAGATAGGAGATGCTGGATCCAATGCCCTCAGAGAGAGGAGTGAACTGATCCTGAGTAGTGCACTGCTTGGTGATCAATTGTCAAATACAATCTAACCACTTGTTCTGTAAGTAACTTGTGTAAGCCTTGATCTTCATAGGAGTGTTCAGAGATACAAAATCAATAGATTCAGATACAAATGAAGAGCACAAAATGAATGAGAACTAATAATTTTAAGCAATTACTACATCTTAATAAACTGAAGGGCGCACAGTTATGTCGGTGAAGTCCATTATTTGATGGAAGACATTGTATTATGCAGATAATGCTCTGTGAACAGAAGATCTTTTAAAGGTTTCTAATCGCGTCCTTTTTTAACCTTCTTGATAAAATGATTGAATTCTGTAATCACTGTTGGGTAGTTTTTTCATTGAGGGGTGCGTATATGTAATCTCAGACTTCTGTGAATTAATTTCAATGTAAGATTTTTGCTATTTCCTACAAGTAATCTGTGGATAGAACGGTAAATGCCCCTTGATTGGTCTCAAGGTTATGTTTTATCAGGTTGCTAGGGGAAAAAAAAAGGAAAACAACAAAAGCACAATGGCGTTGCTCTCAGAAAGCTGTCATTCATTCACCTTGAACAGGCAATGCCAATAATGTTAAGTGAAATCACTCCTTTTTTTTTTCCCCCTTTTAAAATCTTTGGGAAGGGTTGACTCTGAGCTTTTAAGCAGATCCAAGGAACTATTCACGCATTCATCACATTCTTATCCTGTACTAATACCCCCTGGAGAAGCGGTAAGCAAACCCAAGAATGTTTGATGCGGTGTCAGTGCTCTGAAATGAATCAGGACTTTAATCTAAACCCTGAGCCTTTAACAGGGATTACTATTAAAGTGACATGCTGAGGGGAAGATGTGCAATTTCTTTAGCCATAATACAGTATTGCCAGCATTTAAATACACATATTAATGACATGAGAAGCAATTAATATATCAGTGGGATCAAGTAGTATCTATGGACTTTCCTAACAATTGGCCTTTCCCTCCAGTCCAGAATACTTCCTGATGCTGAGGACTGGTTTCTGAGTGCTGTCACCTGCAATTCCTGGCACTGCTGGACTGGTTGGGGGCTTTCAGCAGAGTTAAGTTGTTCGTTAGACCAAATCATTCTGCAATATTTCCTAGCATAGACTGGCTGCTTTTTGCTTTGTTCGCTAAGGAGTTGCTCTGTTCTGTAACAATGTTTTTGAAGTCCCTCCTCTGGAGCCAGCTGTTTGGTATGTCAACAGATGCGTGATCTTTAGCTAATGTTGTTTTGATTTTGGTACATCCCATGCCTTCACGCAGTTGGTAGCAGCCAAACATTTGTTTTGTGGTGTAAAGATAATATCCCTTTCCTCTCCCTCACCCCTTATCAGCCGTGAAAATCCTTTGGCTTACTAACCCCTGAACTATCAGCCCCTGAAGAACATAACCACCCTGCCCATTCAGTCAGCAAATGGGAGAAAGCAGGGACGTTCCCTGCCCCCCTCTCCTCCAGTCTGACAAACTGCAGCATGTGAGGGTGGGCCTGTTCCACTTTAGACTCTGAAAAATAGATCTCTCAATGTAAAAATAATTTAGCTCCCTAAAACAGCAGAAGTCTTAATTAGAAGTTATAAAGTTTTCCATGTGAATATGGCTTGATCCTTTTGCTCGGAGATCAATTCTACGAACCAGTGTTTCTTTTTTTTTAATTTGTGTCATTAATTTTTCTCCTCATTACTGAGCCTAGTGACCAAAGGTCCAATTAATTTTAATTCTGATGAGCTTTCTTAGATACAGATACCTATCCATAAAGAAAGGGATTGATGCCACCACATCATCCCATGTAGCTCACAGAAGAACATAGCAGATGATGAGGCCAGAGTTGCTACTGACCTGTGAGGCAAACACGAAGGTAGTAAAAAATATTCACACAAAAACTGTGGTACTTAACCAGTCATTCTTTGTTCTCTTTTTTACTGTTTATGGCATATGAGTTAAAATAAGGTTTTTCACCTTCATACTTTTCCTGCAGTTGCATGTCAACTTTGTGTTTTTGCTACTTGAGGAAGGGGCAAAATGTTTCTTTCTCGCAAGTAAGCATATCAACCTACTTACTTAAAGTTTTTTTCTACTGCAACAGAAGGCTGTGGAATTTATGCACAGGACTTTGGAACAGACCCGTTTTCTTAAGCTATTTTTTACTACTAGCTGTACTCATTATTGCCTGTTTTTTTTACACTGTATATAAAATAACCTATTTTTTGTCAAGTCATTGTCACTTCTAAAGCACCCAGTGTAGTAAAACATAACTGCTATATTTCTTGTGGATTTGCAGAGTTTCATCATTTCTACCTTTGGTACAAGCCATATTGCATTTAAAGGACTTGTTGCCTGGGATGTGGTTTAAAGAGAGTGGATCATTCTTTTGAAAAGCTTTGATCACTGCAGTCATATTGTTGCACCTTTTATCTTGCTGGTACATTGATTTTAGCCAAAGATTGCTTTTCATGAAACTCTGAACTTTAAAAGCACCTCAGTTTCAAGAAAAATTATTCTGTGAAACATCTGAAGGCTCAGTTTTGATCTTTTTATGTGCATATTACTTCTAACTTATTTTCTGTGGGACAGTTGTATAATGCTTGTGCTTCTAAAATGTGAATTACTCACTACCAGTATGGAAAAAAAATTTAAGAATTTTAAAGTGTATGAAAATAATCACATAATTCTGCCTTTCAGTTGTGATCTCCTTTTAGGTTTTTTTGTTAATTAGTTAACTGGGCAAACAACTTCTGGCTTGATGTCATTATATATTTGAAAGGCAGGATTCAAGGGGTAAATGTATATCATGTGTAATTTTAATCTTTTTTTCTTAATGTCTACTGTGCTTTGGTATTCTGTAGAAGTTTCTTAGCTGGACAACATAAAACACCTTATATCTTTCTAAAAACGTGCTGAAAGAGATGCAAGGAAATCTATGTTTGCCTGGAAAGCAGGACAAAGAAAGATTTGAAGAGTGTGCTTCAAGTATTATTAATACACTGCATAATTTCTAGTATAACTGGAAGATTAACTAAACAGACATAAGGCAAAGATAAGAAAACATGTTTGAACTCTGTGACTCTAGTCTATCCTGTTTGTGTTTCTGAGTTTGTAGCATTAAATCTCATGCCAGTGGCACTTCTGAAAATTTTAACAAAAATAATCAAAACATAATGTCTAACTATTAGGCTTACTATGCAAATTTTAGCATACCATGAAATGGCAGGAGAAAGCCTTCACAATGATTCTTCTCTTAACAAAATAAAACTAAACAAAGCTGCTCTGCAAAGGCACTGCAAGAAGATAGATCTGGCAACCTCATCTGAACAGCCATTAAGGGAAGGAAACGTCTGTGTTTAAGTAAACGCTGCTTTAACTCAAGGTCGGTCTGTTCGCTCAGAGTACTCCTGTATCGACATTTAGATTCCCTCTGAAAACTGTGTCTCAGAAGGCTTCATTTTAACCAGGAAATGTTCCCAAATGGTAGCTGAATGTGAGAAGTACATGGGACTTTCTGGGGCACTGAAACTTCACATGTATTCCACATACTACAGCATGGACAAATTAATGCCTTGATTTTTTAATTTGTCTACATTCATATTCATGAGACTTTCTTTTCTGAGAGTGTTTGAACATCTTTTATACTTAGTCATGTCTAGAATTAAATGAAAGGGATACAATTTTACTTTACATCTCAGTTGTCTGAGTTTCCCTTAGTAGCACTGGACATAAACTATTTGTACAGGAGGAAAAATAAAACATTATTTTAAGACACATCTAAGTCTTGCTGTTAAGCGATGTCAATTTCTTCATTAACAGTAATATCAAAGAATTAAGATAATTTTCCCCTATCTTAATTGGATAAGATGCTATAAAAATGCTTTATTCCAAGTACAGTTGAGACAATGATATCTTCCATTACCTTTCAACAGTAATTGGGACTAAAATCTGAGTAGCAGTTGAAGGGAGGCGAATCATCTATCTTCTGTCAAAGCATTTTTGAAATTCAACAAAAGTTAGTTTTAAAAACTTTTGCAGCTGTTCTTCTCCTTTTTTTTGGTGGAACAGTGAAAACCAGCTCTAATTCATTTATGAAGACAGTAGTAGCTTTATTTGGGTGCTCCCACTCTAGCTCTTTAATAAGTGGATCTCCAGTTAGGAGATGCTCCTCACAGATTGAAATTTTGGTTGTACTATAAGTTCACTTTGCTATAGTTTGGTCTACTTGTCTCCAGCCCCACCCTCTACGCAGTTAAAGAAGTTTCAAAAGCCAATGTATTGCTAAGCAGTACATGCTGCTCTCACTCCTTTGTCTTTGAGTACCTTCGTTTGCCTACTACATTTAATGTCAGGCTCAATAACCTTGTTTTTATCAGAAGATATTCCAGTTTTCACTAGTGTTTTCCTAGGACTTGTAGGTTTGTCTGTGTTCTTTACTCATTTTACATTCATATTTGCAGGTTTGTTTCCTATTAATTATATTTGTAACAAATGCATTTATTTCTGCAAATCTGAGTTGTAGATGAGTTTGTCAGATTATTTGTTAGGAATTTACCAAAATAAAGCCTTCTAACCCTCTCTTTTAAAACTTATGAACACAAGATCTCTGGCAAGCTCATGTTAAACAATTTTCCCATCATAGGATTTTGCCTGTTAATTGCACCAATATTTTACTTTTAATTTTTTCTTAGTTATGTTGTTTAGTCCTGTAGACAACTACATTTAGGTGAGGTGAACAAGCTTACATTCCAAGCTGGTCTTGCAAGCACCTTCAGTCATATAGATGGTAGAGATATGCAATATTTCCTGATAGAAATTAATGTCACATTTCTTCAGGGGGGTGGAAAAGCATTCCTGGAGATGCTATCATAGGTGCGTATCTTGTGACAGAAGCTACAGCTATTCTGCGTTTGGTTTGTGTGCTCCAAGCCACATTCAGTTTGCAGAGCCAAATTCTTTATTTCCCCAAAAATGTTATAAAACAGGTGATTCTTTTAGAGCTTTAAAAAAAATAATTATCGTTCTCTGTTTATTCTAGGAAACAACTGATTCAGTAACCATCAGAATGAAGTGTTACACAATTGATCTTTACCCCCCGTAATTCATAAAGTCAATATGCAGATGGACAAGAATGACAAAAAAGTTTAAAAATCTTTCAAAAATGTTGAATGTTAAAAAAAGTCTGTACTGTAGACATACTTGGACTGCACCCACATTCAAAATGCTGATGCCAGACTTGGAGAAAGATGTGAAGTGGCCAGGTTCAATGAAGAACAGGCAATATTTTGATGCCTTTTTAATGTCTATATTTGCTAGTAGTGAAACGTAATGATTAATTCTAGTCAGAGTTCCTCACTCTAATTTCCTTAATAGTAATTCCAAATATGTTAGATTTTGTTGTTTGGCAGCTTCTGAATGCTTAATATTTCAGTTGTTACTGGGCACAAATGCGTGAGGCAGGGAGAAACTAAAAAGGCCGTGGAGCATTTTCAGCATTGCTCAGTGTAGTTCATGTGACTAAGAAAAGGCTTGAGTGCCGTGCAGTCCTACCACAGCCTGATTCATCCAGGCTGTGGCATTTTCAGCTTCATAAAACATTTGTAAATCTTCTTATAGTGTACTGAAGATTTCTAGGCCAGATATTTCCAGGAAAGAATCTTTTAAGTCAGACCACAGAAAGCACTGTCAGAACTTAAGCTTCCCATACCCTGAACCCACCTATTAGATTCTGCTGCTGCTGATAAAAGTCCGAAGCAGTCTGAACCTGAACACCTACGGACAGCTGAGTGATGCCAATACCCCCAGCTGCCAAGAAACCAGCTCCTGAAGCAACGCAGAAAAGATCTCATGGGTTGATAACTCATGATGATTAGGGCAACCCCCTTATGCAGCTGATCTGGGAATGCACCCAGCCTCCCTGGTATTTCCTGAACAGCTGGGTGGGGTGGAGGGGGACAGAATCATGGCGTAGGGGAGCTCATCCCCACAGTTGTCTTGTCTCCACTCACCCACTCAACACTAACCTGCAAACAGGTCCTTCATCTTTCTATCTTAAGAACAGGGAGGGTCCTTCAAAGGACTCCTTTGCAGCTGCAAGGAGATACCTGAGAATTTTGGGTGTGGATTCTTAAAAAGCTTTTTGTAATTTTATTGACAGCACATTCCTGGAACATGTTTGAAAATACAGCTACTGTATTCTCTTAATGCATAACTGGAGAACCAATTTCTGAAACAAGGGCGGGAGGGCAGCTCAAGAGTTTTCTCCTTAATTTCCAAAAAATGTCTTAAAATTTCCTAAAAATGTTATGGATTTTGTTAAAAAAATAATAATTCTATAACAGTTGTTAGCACACCATACTGTCCATACCTAGGCTTTCTGGAAGTTTTAAAGTTCTTTGAGGCAAAGGTTACCTTTTTATTGAATGTGCGCACATTTTTATATTTACGAATATTTGCGAAATATTTACGAAAGCAATTCTTACTTTGCCTACAAAGGAAGTGCACTTTTAAGCATGTCCTTGCAAAAGTGAGCTGGAACTGTTACACTATGCAGAGAGTCACACTACTTTATTTAAACTCAGGTACTGAATCAATGAAACCTCCATCACAATTCTAAGCAAATCTTGAACCCAACCAAGTAACAAGACTAAAACCCAGTAAGAAAATACCCGAACTGGAAAAGTCCTACTGCTGTTGAAATGTTAACAGCAGGAAGAGTTACAGGTCATGAATTTATTTCATCCTGACAAGCAACTGCTGCCAGCAAAAAAAAGACAAAAAAGCAGTGCTTTGACTGACTGAACTTGACCTCTGTCAGTTACTTTGTCAGATGGAAAAATGGTAAGATGTCACTGTGATCATGAATAGCTCATAAATACTCAAATCTCCACCTCCTATTTTGGAATACTCGCTCAGATTCCAAGCATGTATGAATCAGTTTGGTAAAATGGAGTTATGCCAATTTGTCAGCAAAGTGCTGATTACTATATTATGCAAAACTGCTAGAGCAAATCTATGTGAATGTCCCTGGAGTTCCTCAAAAGGTTAAACATACAGAGAGCAGCTGGGGAGACAAGCCCAAATTTGTGCACAGGATACAGCCTCAGCTCTGTTCATAAACTTACCCCACCATATGGTATAAGGAGGCAGGTCTGCAGACACTTACACTGTTACCCGAATATGGGAGCACTTCCCCGGTCATCTGGTACCTCAGCAGGGTTCATCAAAGCTTTACTACTCTGTGTATGGGGAAAGGAGAGAAAGAAAAGCTGAAAGCAATGGGAAGATTGTCATTAGTTTGTCTGCATCACACCATGCGCGTGAACTCAGCCTGCCAAGAGTCCCAGGCAACTAGGGGAGGAGGCAGGGCATTTTAGCACCCACAGAGGGTGCTACTGCCTGCAGGAGAGGTGGAACTACTGAGGAGGGGGGGGTTAACCCTCAGTGTGTACAACCCAGAAGTAGATTGGGATTAGAATGGGCAGCAGGTTAGGCTGGTAGATCAGGCATACGGGGAGTTAACGAGAGTCTCTGCCAGAATACAAAAGAAAATAATGTTTGGAAGGTTACAAGAACTTTGCAGTGTTAAAGCCTAAAAATATAGCCGTTATTCACAAGTAAACAAGCTCCGTTCAGAGTAAAGGTTGTCTTATTCTGAGAGAATTTCATAACACACCAGTGGGGTGATTAATGTGCAGTTTGTGGCAGGATATGAAGGCTTTTGAGTTTTAACAATTTGCAAAGAAAATCTGATGTGCTAAAGCAGTTCTGAAATACACGTCAATGTAGATGGTCTTTAACAACACAGTATGACTTTAAGACAAAAATATTTAAAACATCAATGTAATACAAATGGGTCTTAATGGCAATTTTATTCTGAAAACTTTGCCTACTGCCTTATGCATATGCAGGCATATATGCTTACAAAAAACTCCCAACAGACTGAGCAACTACCTCCTTATGCTACTGGAAAAAGAAGGGAGGTCTAAGAATACGCTATTAAAAGAGAGGTTTAAGAACCCAATTGTCAAGAGCTTTACTGAATTTTAACGATATGTCATAAAATTTTCCAAATCAACTTCAGCTTTCTATCAAGCCTCCTGGAAACCTTATACGGTATCTAAAATAAACAGAGGTATAGTCTGATTTCCCAGTCTATTCTGCAGCATTAAAAGTCAAAACAAAGAATGAAGGAACAAAAGATCCCCAAGTTACTGTTTCTTTTGCTACAAATACCAAACAGTAGTAATAAATTTCTTAATGAAAGTGTTAAAATATATCCTGACATTTCTGAAAATCAAGTCCAAAATGTGTGGATATTTACTAGCTGTAAGTGAACCCCATACATACTAGATACTTAACATCGTTTAAGTAGTGTACCAGAAACAACATTCATTCTTCTGAAACTGGATTGGAACCTTGTATTTGGAATTAAAACAAAACCCCTATATCCAACAAGCGATCTTACTAAACAGATGCCACCTTGGAAAAATGAGGACTAAGTCTTACAGACATACTTTGCTATTTCTTCTTTGGTTTCTGTGTTAATTCAGGAAGACTACTATGGAAACTATAAGAAAGAAAAAGGAGCACGCTTAGGTTATGATTTTCAACAGATCATGAATATTCTGGTTCCTGCCTTGATATATGCTGTGCTGATTGCATACTTAAAGATGCAGCAATTCATGTGTTACCACTTCCCAATGTACAAAGGCATATTAAAAGGAGCCAAGAAAAATCTGGAAAAACCTGGAGCTGATTGATAAGAGCCAGCTTCACATTGAAATTACTTTTCATAAAAAATTGTTCATATCTGTCTGCCTAGCTGTTATAAGCAGTTAATCTCATAAGGACAAAGGATGTTCTAATTTTAACTTGCTCAAATTAATGATATTTATTGTATTACATAATCTCATGTGGTTAAGAAGAGCATAGAAACCCTGCATGTGATTTATGCTTTACTCAAGGGTCATAGTGTTATTAAAGACTTTTGCACTTTTAACTCAGGATCAATTAACACTATTAAGCTGGAAAGGGTAATGTCCAGGAAGGTGGAAGAGCATATCCACTATTTGTCCCTCCTCTTCCTCCATGAAGCAACAAACCAAGTGTATTAAATATAGGAGGAATTTCTCTGATAATCTATCAGGTAAGAAAACTTGGTAAACTCTTTTCCACTACCTTGTTGAAAAAAGACTCAAGAAACAGAGACATATAAGCAAAAAATGTGTTCCGTGGGACGATGAGGGAGATGTATTCCCTTTCCCCTTCTCTCTATGGTTCTCCATTTTTTGCAGCACTACTGTCACTCCAGCATCCCATTGTAGAAGCTCTGATCTTCTGTGTGGCAGAGATAGTCAACACTAACGTGGCTTAACATTTTTTTCTCTGCTGAAGGACTTTGTGCTGAGGACCTTCTTCTAACATGACACTTGCTAGTGTGGAGTTGGTCCTGCTTTCCCTAATATCATCACCATGTTAATTATGAGAGAGGAAAGGCTGGAGAAACTGAGACCCCATTAATGTCTCTGTGTTGATTTACATGCATACAAAGTTGGTTTGCAATGACAGGATATTTTAGTAAAAAAGATACTCAAGGAAATGGGGCTGGATATTTGTTGCAGTCAAGGAGATGCTGAAGAGAAATTCTAAGTTTTAATAAATAGGTAAAATGAAATTATTTTCTTGCTTGAAACTTTTTTAATTTACAGAATGTATGATGTTATATATTTAAATAGTAAATGAGCAACTGAAGAGAAAATTTATTTTTAAAAAAGTAGAACAGTAGAGAATGTTTCCATGATATGGACTGTTAGATATGTCATGTGTAATGACATCTTATCTAAATTTTTAGAATATTTAATTTCTTTTTTTTAAAGATGGTTTTTTCCGCTTTCTAATTTAGATGCAGTATTTACTGTACACTAGATGCTGAGCTATTAAAGTTCTAAGAAACACTGATTTTTTTCTTTTATTCTTTTTACCTTTGTTCTGCATTATTAAAGATCTGAGCGGACTGAGAATTTATAAGAGTTTGGAAATCCCTTGAATATTCAAGTGTTTAGGATATTATGCTGATGTAGGATTTCATTTAGAGTGTTGTCATTTGGAGGTCTCAAAAGGCTAATGTGTATCTGAGATGTTACCCAGCTGTGCACATAAAAATGTTTCACATGTAGTTTTCTGTGAGAGAGAAGGTCAATGGAAGAGGTGTGTCTCCTGGCAAGTGATCAGTAGACAAAGGATATCTGAACTAAGGAATAGTAAATGGAAAAAAATGTGTATGTGAAAGACTGAGAGCAAGTGCACAAAGTGTGAAGAGGGAGCGTGATTATCTCTGAGGATGAGAGATGTATGGGTACACAGTTGCTTAAAAACATAAAAAAATTCCAGCCACGGCATTCAAGCATGTTCACAGGAAGAAACAAAACATTACTTTTCAGTTTGTATTTCTTTCTGCAAAATTTTTTTCTGATTATTGATGGTGACATATAATAATGTATTTTCCCCAGTTATAATGGTTAGGGTAATGGAGAGGGTTAAAAAAACAATATCAACACCATTATTCATTTAAATGCAAACATTTTGTTTCCATGAAAAATGTAACATATATATCAGTAATCATGCTGAAGGTAAGGGTTTAAAGAAAATTATATTAATTTATTATGAATGAAGTTTAAGATTCTGCAGATCAGTGTAACCCCTTGTATCTTCAAAAGCAATAAAAATAAGCATCCTGAAACTGTTAATATGTGAGCTGTAAAGCTGATTTTCAGAAATGTTGAGTTGAGCTTTTTCAGCTTTCGTTGAGTTTATCTGGCACTCATCACAGAACTGAATTTGATAGAAGAATAGAGATGGAAAGGGAGGAAGGACAGAGAGAAAACCATAGAAATCCTAGGAACAGATCCCAACACTGAATAATCACTTTTTATTTTTTAAATTAAATATTATTATTCTACTCTATCTCTTAGGTCAATTTCCTTCAAATGTTCATTGAAATCCTATGATTCTAGCAGGAGGAAGAAGTAATGTTTCAGATATCCTTTAGTCTGGAATTCAAATTGGGGGGGGGGATTTTTACCTGATACAGCTGGTTTCATGAAATACAATTTGTATGTCTGAACAGAAGAGTAATTTTATGAGTGACAGCTACCCAGGGCTGTCTTGTCTGACATGGCAAAAGCTGTAGAAGATGTGTGAAGAGATAAGACTGAAACATACGGCCATGTAAATGTCATAGTGGATATGTATCATACATTCCATCGAGGGAAATTAAAAGGTTAATGACAATCCCTGTTTACCAAAACAATACACTTCCTAATTTTTAAATGTTTTGTCAGCAAAGGGAAAACAATGTCTAGGGGAACATGGGGGAAAACATAAAAACCACTGACATCTGTTCTGGTTTTTACTCGTGAAATAAGCCCAGAAAGATGAAACAGATTTGAGAATGATTGCTGGGTGTGCTATACTATGGCTCAACCTCAAGGGCACAATAAACTTAGAACAAGTGCTTAGAAACAGATCAAAGATCCAATGAATTATTTTGCATTTTTAACCTCTGACCAAAACACCATATCCTGAATACTGTTGCTGTTAATTGGAGAGCTTAAAAGATAAGTAGCATACAGGGACAACCATTGCCATAGGAAAGTAAAACTGTGTGATTAATTATGGCATATTCCCTTGTCTATTCAATATGTTTATGTAAAACTTTTTTTATTCTTTCAGCAATAATATTAGAACTTTTCCCCTATTGAGTAATATTTACATGCATACATATGCAAATTAAAAGTTGAGAATGTGCATAAATGCCTATGTGAGCTTACTGTTACCCACCTTAAAAAACTAAACAGAAACTGCAGTGAAGATTGTTCAATTATATTTCTCATAGTATCATAACAGAAGTCAAATTTATTTGTAAATCTGGGTCCATTTTGAACAGACCAACAGTTAAGCAACTCCATTTTCAATTTACACATTGTTCTATAACCCAGTGATACTCCTTTAAAGTTCATGGAAAAGTCAATGTGTTCTGTTCAGTCTGTCTTGAATAGTAAGATGGCTCTGGATCAAGTTGGGTATCTGTTAAATCTTGACGATCAAATGATTTGTATAAATTTACACAAAATACTTTGAACTATGTCTATTCAGTTTGATGACTTTTTTTGTTATTTGCTAGTGTTTTGGTGACTAGTTGCCAAAATAATGTGAAATTGACTCTGATGGTATAACAAACTTACGAAAACAGGAAGAAAAAGTGTGATTGAATTTCATTTCCATCAACTGAAATTGAAATTCATATCAGTTCAACACATTTCAACAACTGAGTACTACTGGATAAATGTATTTATTTGCATGCATAACTGTTTCCCTAAACAATGACAGCAATGTTACTTTATACTTATGAAAATCATAGGATATGAATATGATTGAAGTAAGCAGTCTTTTGCAATTGAAATGAATAATCTTAAATCCTGTATTTTGTATATTTGACAGGCTGTATCTCTGACCAGATTGCTCCTCTTTCTATTGGTTCAACCATATGCTCAGTGAAGTGGAACTAAGGACTTAAAATTCTCTCAAAATTACAGGATGCATTCGTAAGAATTTAGCTGGAAGTAAGACAGTTATGATCTACAAAAATCTTCAAATTACCCTGTTAGTTGTTTTAAAGAGAAATATATAAAGGTAGAAGAAGATTCCTTTTAAAGTTAATTGTGGTTTTCTTTTCTAGTTTTCTTAAAAGCAAAGCACCTTGATTGTCACCCCTTGGTATATGCTCCATAGCTTTAGATCCAGAGGAAATTCTGGTCATAGATACTTTTCACCGTCAAAATAGGACTTCTATCTGTATGTTTTTCTTTTCCCAACCTTTTAATCTTACTTTTTGCTGTATATGGGTGACGGACATTTATACCTGTTAGTTTAATCAGTTGTGGCAAATTTAGGAATTTTAGAATTTGCAGTCACATTGTGTAACAAAAAAAAAGACTAATTCTCAGAGACTGACCTTTATGCATTGCTTGCCATTTGTCAGTTGAGGCCTTAGGGTTTGATTTTTCTTTTTTTTTTTTTTTTTCTCTTAAATGAAAAAGTCCCATTTAACATAATTAGTAGCAATTAAAAGAATTACATAAGGTATTTTCCTTTTTTTAACATAAGGTTAAGAAAAAAGGGTGATCATTTCATTAAAATGTAAATATGTCAACTGAAATTTAGATAACAGAGTATTAATGATTTAATTAACATGATGAAACCTTCCTGAAAACACAGACCACTTATGGGAAGGCCCAATAATACCAATCTGAGCACATGTAACAACTAATTTCAGTGGAGAAATACTGTCTTCAGTGAAAAAGTTTTTTCATACAATCATAAGCCTGAATATTTAATGGTTTATCCTTGCTGAATACATTCAGGGGAAATAAAAGGCTGAATAAAATTGAAAGAAAGCTATCAACTGTATCACAATTTCAGGTTAGGCAATTTAGATTTACTTCAACAGTTTTTCTAAATAAAGCTTTGATACGTTTCATGAAAGAGGAGTGCAATTTACTATTACATTGCTCTATTTAAATAGGTTTTGAGAGGGATAACTGTTCTCGGTAAAAAAGTAGGCACTTGTACTCTATATAGCTCTGAACGTTAACGATTATGTGCCAAATATATCTAGCAAATTCATTTATCTTCTGTTATTCCAATAGAGTTGCTGTTGTTTACCTCAGAGTTGAATTTAGCTCTGCGCTTCAAGACTAACGGCTAAATCTACAACAGATATTAGCCCTCAAACACCAATATTAGGCACATAAATTTAAAATGTAAGTCCTCAAAACATTTGTCCATTTGTCTTTTAATTCTAGAGTTATCTATAGCACACGGGCAAAGATTTTAAACTTTTCCTCGGTAAAGTTAAAGTGTCTGTTCCTGGACATCTGTAGAAGTACTTAAGCATTCATGGTGCTTAATGGTCGGGTTCTACAATAGTGGTTACCCATAATTGTTGCTGATATGTGTAAACATTTTTACTTCAGTTTTAGACACATGCAATGGTTTTTAACAAAGGTTTGATTATTTTCTTGGTTTCATCACTTGAACCCATTGACAAATTAATGTCAGGATGGCTAGGAAGGGGGTTGTGCACAGACTGAATCAGTTGTATCCACTGCAGGTTTCCATATATCTGAACTAAAGCATAAAGCTGTAGTTAAAGCTTTACATAAAGCTTGTTTGCAGCCAGAAAGCTGCATATCTAAAGCTTCTGTGCTATTTGCTACGACAACTTTAGTGGACAGACACAAGCAGGGCATTGATTTAGCATTTCAGGACAACTCACAACTCAATTAGGTTTCCAGATCATGAGAGTTATCTGCATAATGCCATTTATGCACATCAGTTGTCTACTAGGATCTCTAGGTAACAGGTTTGTGCAACTGAAGATGGGCAACTTTCCTAGTGTCATGACACCGTCTTTCACTACTTTGTGCTATGTCACTATTGTCTCTAGCACATTATGATCCACAAATGAGTCCATCTCATTTGCAAGCTTCATTTATTAGAATAGCAGAATCCACAGAATCTTAGAAAAAACACAGTTGTGTTGGTCCTGTATTGGACAGGAAGATGGATCAGAAATGTCATCTTGAAGTTCCTTTCATGCCTATTCTACAGGCATATCTACATTCCATGTACTTAGAACTGTCATACTGGACTGGAACTCTGGAAAGATGTAGGTGAAGCAATTGTCTTTTATTAAATACCCAGGGAGTTACATCAATGAGAGAGGATACGGGAGCTCAAATTTTTGTTTGCTTGAAGAACCTGAATCTTTCCTCTTACAGTACAGGATAATATGTTACACATCATCTATAATGCATTCTGAACATTTAGTTTTATCTTGCTGAGTAGTAAACAGCTGTTAAAAATGGGACAGTCTTATTAGTGGGTAGGTCACATACGCAATTTGCTTTTTCATGATTTTTGGAGTCCATTAATAAAATAACATGAAAAGAAACACAGATTTCATGTGGCTAGGGAATTCTTCTCACTTGAAGGACTACTAGCTTAGTAAGGTCCCAAGTAAAGCTATGGGTGAAGACTTTTCTTTAGAAATACAGGGTTATATTGGGCATAAGTTGGTATGAAGTTGGTATGAACTGCTACAGAGTGGCAGTTTCAAGGAGACTGAGCCTGTGTACATGACGCATGCGAGAAGACTGACAGTGGGCTTTCTGAAGTATCGCTTCAGTTACTTTAGCAATCCTAATATCTTTAAGGTCCCTTCCAACCCAAACCATTCTATGATTCTATGATCTTGAAAGCTGCTCTATCTGGATGAGACAAAAATCCTACTGTATAGAAAAAACACACAATTTGTGCTTTAGTTCTGTATTTCCCTTTCATAATTGTGAAGAATGATCATTGCTAGGGCAATGGCAAGTAAAGAACTTATTTACAGTGCCAGTGAAGAAGTCCATTCCTAGTCAGTCCAAATCTCAATTTAAGATTTAATCGAATCCAGCCCTGTGAAAACATAATTCAGCCAGACCGATGTTCAAACACAGAATATTTTATTTGGCTCTGGAGTATCATAGTTACATAGTATGCTCAAACACACAGAGACTCAGAGAACATTTAAGAACTAATAATCTTCCAATGATACAAATATTCTTAAACAAATTATTCTGTGAGATCAATTGCTGCACACCTAGACTAGTCTAAAATAAGAATATGTTCTCAGATGTTGTATGGCTACTCTCTATAAAGTGACCACACAGCAGGATTGTTGGCTCATGGCTATTACTAGATTCTAGTAGTAACTGCTGATAAACGTTGATTCTTCTAGTGATAATGTCTTTATAGTAGTCACTATACTTATGTAAATTTTTTAGGCTTCTTTAATCAGCACTGAATAGAAAGAAATTATTTTTAAATTAACAGTAAAGCTTGATTGCATTTATGTTAGTTCACCAAAATTGTCATAGTCATGGGGTTCCTAAAGACAGCTCATTTCCAACATGACTGTATTTTAGAAGAGTATTATTCCAGTTGTTCACCTCTCAATATGCAGAGATTATTATTTAATACATTTCAGTCAAATTGTGGAAAGAGCAAAAGTTGCTGACGCTTCTGAGACATTTCTATTCTCCAATCTCTTGATTATAACAGTTTCTCCAAGGTAATTGCTCTGAAATTCATTTTCTAATCCTACAGTTTTCAATTGTTGGCTAAAGACTGAATTAGGAACAAGAACCTAGATCCTCAGAGAATTCCTGAGGGCTTGGACTTCTGTATTGCTGGTGTGTTAGCAACTATGCACTAGTCGTGTATTTGACCTTAGTTTAATTGCAAAAGGTGGTCTCTCATAAGAACTCTGTATGAAATGTAAGTAAATGTCAACTGGCGTATTAACAGGTTAATTTATTCATTAGAATAATCATTGCAAAACAAACATAGCGCTCATTAATAAAAACCAAGTCTATGTCAAGACTGGGAAAGCACTGCCACTGTGTGACCCTTCCAGTAGGTATGTAGGAATGCAAAGTTTCAACTCTGGCAGAGAAAAAGCAAAAGAATGGGGGAGAAAAATGAAACAAACCAGAAGACTTTTACTATGCTGTTAGTAAAAGAGCTTCTCAGTGATCAGTCTGGGGACCAGTTTCATTCAGTTTTTTAAATAGACACAGAAGTACGAAGTTCTACTCAAAATTTCAGTGAGCAAAACTGGAGAACACATTAGATAAAGGGGTCAAAATATCCATATAGTCAGAAGTGAATGCTCTTGAGGATGATAATTTGCACTTTAAACTAGTAAGTAGACATGGGATATAATTTACTGGTATAAAGTGCAAATCATGCACTGAGGGAGCAGACAAATGATTCCTAACCTTCAGGCAAAATGACCTAGTTTAACTTAAACAATAGTTCTTTGTTAGCATCTCAATTAGTCTGAGATGGATTATGGTGGAAGAGTTTTTGAGAATACATCACAGAGAAGTAACCTATGGAGGAAAGGTAGTAACTAGTAGCTGGAGACAGTCAGCATGGCAGGAAGCTTTTTACTGGCACAGACAGTCCCAGAAGAGGATGCATGTCCACAGCCTTGGGACTACTGGTCAGAATTATTGCTGTTAGTTTAGGCAATGTGATATTCCAGATATTCAAAATGTGGGAATTACAACACTGATGCCCAGACTATGCTTATTATAAGGGGAAAACTTTTTAAATGGCATCTCAACAGAAAACATTTTGGTAAGTTCATTTAAGTCATAAAATTAACTTCAGAAACGCTTCCCTCGGCTCTGATCAAAAATGCAAAATAAAACTTCAGCCATTTTAGAAGAAAAACATTCTGAGGATTTTCTTTCTATTAATATTTCACTGTTCATCTTTACTAAGTTTAAGGTAAATGTGGAAATGGTTTTAATTTCTGAATAAGCAAACCAATTTTCTGTCAGTTATAATATTGTATGGTAAGTGAAGACTATGTAGATTTTTGTTGTACTGTTAAAGAATACACTTACATAAGCAGAAGATATGATGATGCTGCCCTATGCTTTTAAGAAACTTATGAAAATAAGAGGTGTGGATCCAATGCAGTTAGGTTATTTCTGATAAATAACTCCAGACAAAAAATGCTGCTACTAAAAATGAAGAAGGAGTAAATAGGGCAATTCTGTAGAATGGGAACAGCGCCTAATTCATAAAAGAACACATTGGCTTTCAGTGTGTCTAGAGCTACCAAAAGAATAAACCAATATCTATAAACTTAGGGAACTAATCACTAACCACAATTTTCCTGTGCATACTTTGTTTTCTGGCAAACTAAATTGGAATCAGAACAGCTAATCTCAATTGCCATAAATCCTGTTACTATTCTGCTATGCAAAATTAATGAACAAAATAACTAAATAAGGAGGCACTATAAATGAACAAAGTGGCACAATTATGTCGAGAACCTTAAAATGAGATAATGCAAATCCATACTGGCAAATACTTGCAATGTGTGCAAAATACGTGTGAAAATGAAAGCGTATGGCTATTTCTCACCAAATATTCATGCTCAAAATACTGTAAACAATAATGACAATATGTAGCAGCAAACATGGTGTGTTGTAATTGATTTTGTCTATAAATGCCTAGAAACAAAACAGGAAGTAAATTTTCCCTAAGGCAGAACGAAGAAATCAAAGTGCATGGGTAAAATATCTGAGGAAGTAAATATTCACGGCAATGACTACATCCACATAGTCCAAAATACCTCCTGAAAAATTGTACCAAAACCCCATAAAACCCGTTCCTAGACATCCACAAGCTTTAAAGACTTGGGCTTTTCCAAACACGCTGTTCACTCACTGTAGAGAAAAACTCTTCACTTTTTTATGCAGCACAAAATTTATATAGAATGAATGGTAAGGTTAGGATCTTTTTTCCAAGTGCCAATCTGATCTGCATACATGCTTACTGGGACGTACTCTCAGATATTTGGGGTTTAATTGTTTCCACCAAAGCACACATTGAAATCTTTCAGCTTTGGGGTTTTTTTTCCCTGCTACTATAAGGCAATGAACTTTTTTTCAGATTATCCACACAAAAATATAGCAGAAACCAGAAATGGAAACAGTAACAAAGAAGTGAGGGAGGAACATGAATTATTTTTTCTGTGAAAAAAATATATTGTTTCAGTCCGAGCAAAACCGCTTGTCAGAAAAACTCATGACAAAATGGTGGAATGCCTACAGATAGCATCCTAACTAAAGAAGGCCTGATTATGTGACTTAAGGCACGTTCAGTCTCTGAAACAGGTTACTGCTGTCACAAGCCAGGTTTGGTTTTGGTTTGTTTTTTTTTTTCTATTTTTTTGCTACCAAATAATCAGTATCTCATTTGTATATTAATTCTACACTTCTGGAAGTATAATTTTGGTTAGTGTGATTAAGAAGGGTAATGTATTTGCAAGTCAACATTACCGTAACTGCCATTCACCAACTGTGCTTCCATTTATGCCACTTAGGTAGGGGGGTGCCTGGCCTCTTTGAAAGGGTAAGAGAGGAGCAAATAAAGCATCAATACGTCTTTGTTCCTTTCTCATCCTTATGGGGAAAGCATGTGGTGCACATTTTCCTTCAGTCAAATGAGAAACATTCTTAGTGACTGAAAATCAAACACAGATCTGTCACCTGTGTGGAACGTAACTGGTGAAGGCTAAAATACCATCCAGGAAAACTCATAGTCACCTTCACTTTACCTTAGTTTGCCTCCCTATAAATATCTCCTTAAAAAAGAATTGCAGGTAAGGTTTTGCCGAATTCCAAACTTCATCATCTGACTTTATAAGGCCTTATTTAAGTATTACTCCAAAGATACTGTTGTTACTCAAACAAAGATTAGAAACATATAAGATATCTGGTTAAGCTGGTTAATGTTCCCACAAATCGGCTGGACAAATATTGAATCACTAATGTAACAACACAGCTTTTGGTGAAATAGTATTATTCCTTATTGTCCATGGAAATCACTAAGACTTGTGGATATCCAAAACCTAGCAGCCATAAAGAAGAATGCAAAGTGGTGAATAAAGCTCCTTTTTTAAGACTGTTAAACTGTTTCTGTCACACATAATGAGTGCTATATAAAAATCCATTTAACAACATCACTGAGCCCTGTTTTACAGATCTTTCCACGACTGACGAATAATGTTTCACGATTGAGGAGAGATCCAGGGAAGAAACCTAATTTTAAGCGGTCTCTAATCATGTGCAGAGTTTCACAATCTATTCAGATTCATTTCCAGAGCACTGCTTTTTAGACTATCTATTTCTCTGTAAGCCTCTTTAAAACGCTAACATACTTAATACCTATTTGCAATACCTAAGAAGTAATCTAGTCCATTCAAACTCAACACATACTAATTTCCTCAAGCCTGTTGAACACTTCATAGTGCTAATTATGTCTATTACTGTCATTTACTTTGAAATGATATGTGTGCTCCCTTCTGAAGTAGAAATTCCCAATTTTGCTTAGTAACGAAGAAAGTTCTATTTTAGTAAGCCTTTCTGATCTAATGGCTCTGATTTCATTTAGAAATAATAGGTTTACTTGTACAAAGAATGGTGACACATATGTTTAATGCAGATAACTGACTGCTTATCAAATTTGCTCTAATTAGACATTTTTGTATTATAGGATTAATGTAGGCACTGTTGGGACACTGCACAAGAAGCACATGTATTTCACAAGTGAGAGGATTTTGTAAAAGCAATTTCACATTTTTTCATGCTGTTTCTCCAATGTACACAGGGTTAAGTATAGTACTAGAAATAGTCAATGTCACCAGAATAAAGCTGGGAAACCTTTGAATCTAGTTAAGTTAGAACCTGATACATTGCATATTTCTGCAACTATGAATTTGTTCCTTTTTTTCATCAACGTGAATCCCAATTCAACCACCTTTTGTTAAAAAGCAGTAATTTACATAATTGTGCACTACAGTTCCCATTGTGAAATACCATTGCAAAAACTGAATTACTAGAAAAAGAAGTCTATGCTTCCTTTTGTCTGGGAACTAGACAAACGGCTTTGTACTTGAGGTTTTGTTTGTCTGCTGAAGATACAGCACACTATTTACAGTTGTGTCTTCATATTGAAGACATGGCTAAAGATGAAGGCTCTAGTGCTAACCAGGGTGAAACCTGCACATCTTGAGGAGAATCTGGTGCACTTAGAATGTTATAAGTATCTTTTTGCTTGTTTTGAGTTTATTTTTGTCAGAGAAAGCGAGTTCCTTTTAGCGAAATAAACATGGGGTAAGTAATCTTCCAGTATATGATGCCAGGAGGCTGATGTCTTTAACATCTTTCTTTGCTCTACTCTGCACTGTAAAAATACCTGAAATTGATGTAAGGCCTAATGATCATCTACACTAAAATTACTGTAGAGAAAGAAAGACAGAAGGAAGGGTTGATCTTTCAAGAATGTTAACAATTACATGAATGAGGAAGGGGTGAATTGGATAAGGCTAGAAAGATTTATAAGAATTCAGGGATTTTATCAGAAAAAAATGTTACTAACTGCTTGGTAGAAGAGAACAGGAGTTTAGTGGAAGGAACCCAATCCTAAAAGTCACATCACAGTAAAATAGAGATTTAGGAAAGAAGAACAGATGAGTTCAGAATATATTATTTGCCTTCTGTTTGCTTTGTTTTAGTTTGGGGGCTTTTTTGGAGTTAGAGATACCAAAGCATGATATTATTTTAAATACACATACTCCAGTTGGAAAGAAAATCTAAGGAAGTAGATAAGAAGGAGGAAGAGCAGCATTGAGAAATGTTTGGGAGACACGAGAAAAACAAAGACTCGTGATGTTATACTGATGGGAGAAGGGAGAAAAACATGAGAAATCTGATCAGTTAGTTTTTCTGAGAATGTCAGAAACACCTATTTCCTAGAAGAAGAAAAAGTGTAGAGGAAGATAAATTTTAAGAGCAATCGGAGAAAGCAAGTAGTGATTTATGCAAGTCACCCAAACTGTGTAAGACTTGAAGCTATGGCTGGGTATTTGATGTACTCTGGTATTCATTTATTACAATGTAATAACAAGAAATGTATCTTGCTGACCTGTGTTGCATGATAACATTCACAGCCTGAATCATTTGCCTAGAGAGTGTGACCTACATATGTATCTCAAAACAGTCTGATCCCTAGCTGAAGGACAGAGATGATATGATATCATAAACATAAAAGGACCCCAAACCCTCAAAAATTTGGAATTATAGAAGGTGGCTAATAAAGGAGGGGAAGTGTAATCAGACAATTAGTTGAACTCACCTTGTTTTAATAAGATATGACGGCACCTGTTAGCAATTGCATTTACACTGATAGAGTCAGTAATTGTAAAAATCTAATATAAAATGAGTTCACTTAAGTAATTTCTGAAGAATTGCTTTGAATTACAACACATTAGAATCATGTACATATTCAGTTTCTATGTATCACCTGAGGTGTGGTAAAATATTAAAGATAACATGATAATAAATGGTCTAAATTATGCTCTAAGGGTTTGTGCTGTGTTGTTGTGATTTGCAGACTGGTGAAGAAAACCATTGCTGTTTTGGTTCCAGTATAGAATGCCAAATCCAGTATGACTGCCAAATTGTGATGCATTTCAGCCTACTTATCTTATACCAGATGAAGTCTTAGTGAAGTCAAGGTGACCCTTCATGAGATAAAGTACTGTTAGTGATGAATAAGGTCATCACAGTTAACTGCTTATCTATGTGTCACTTTAAAAATAATTCACTTATTATTAGAAAGTAACAAGATCACATCAACCTCAACAAATCTGAGATTCCTGCTGAAGAAAATGACAGTAATTGGATACCAACTTTTGCCGCAAAGAAGATACTACTTTAATATTTGTTCCATTTTATACAGATATAACAATCTGAAACAGTTGATTTTACTGAGAGCAACTAAAACAGAAATGGGGAAAAAATACGAGCATAACAGGAATATTCTTCAGTCTAATAAAAATCATAAATAGCAGGAAAGGGAGAAAAAAGACCAAAGTGCTAAATAAAGTGATAAATGAACCATATACAAGAAAAGAAACATGTATAAGAAAATGACTTGTTGACAGAGAAGGATTAAATGTCTTAATTAAAAAGTACTGGAGTTATTAATTCAAACAGCTTACATTTTACCTAGCAATTGGAAACCTGGCAGGATTTATAAAGTACTATTTTCTATTAAAAGCAGTCTGTGGAAACATCAGGGAAAAATGCAGAGAATGCACATTTCGGATCCGCATAATGACATCCACCACATCCCTGTAGGGGTACTAGAAAGAGATGTTTAAATTGTGTACCAATCTCATTTTGCTGATAACACTTTTCATCAGAAAAGATGAAACAAATGTGACTTTCAAAATTTAATCATGAAGGACAAGGACACTGGATAACAGTAACCACTTTAAATGTCTCAGGAACTTGCACTGTAAATGTGCGTGTTATCAACTTGAAGGCAGACCAACATACTTCAAGGCAAACTGCCCAGATTATTTTAGCTCTTGAAGTAGGAAGGACACATAGTACTTTAAATGTATTATACAGGTTACAAAAGAGAGGCATATTCTCAGCATCACATAAATATAAAACAGCCTGAGGTGAAAAAGCACTGTAACCAGAGGCCATTAGACCATTTTTAGCTGGATAAATAACTCCCAACAGCATAGCAAATATGCAGCATTTCACCAAAGGTATAATGTTGCATTTGTAATATGCCTGAAAGAGATATTTAATAGAAAGAATGATGATACGATGGCAACTAATACTGGACACAAGAAATTACTTTCAAAATACTTCCTAAATTACAGAATATGGTTTTGCAATTGAAAAATATGCAAGAATGCTGGCTAAAGTCAGAGAATAATTTTAAAGGTCTTACTAGGAAAAACAAAAATTATTCAACAAGTCAGAAAACCTGATTGTAAAAATGACACAGATACAAATAATAANCAATACCCTGTTGAAATACATATTATAATGCACCAATTTATAGGAAGGGCCAAAAACCCCCCATTTGCCTTTCTAGACTTGTAGCTAAATGGAAAAAGAAAAAAGACTTACAACTGATTGCTCGGTCCTCTTGGGAAAAAAACCCTGATGAAAATTTTATTGAAGTAATTACACTGGCAGTTGTATTACATTCAGCAAAGAAATCAGAGTAAAGCATGGTCAAATATGTATGTAAGAAAAAAGTATTTCCTCATTAGGCGCATACTTTCTCCTATACAACTACGAAGTCAGAGATAGCTATAAAAGGTGTCATAGGCAAAGTGTATATACATTAAATTCACTCACATCCATGTCACTGTTGGCATGGTTTTCTCTCATGTTTTCCTTAAGCCGGTTCTTACAGACATTTAATTCAACTGCTTGGTCAATATGAACAGTTCTTCCCACATGAAGTGAATTATTCTTATATGTACATAATTAAGGACTATAACAGTATCTTCCTGAAATGGAAGGCATTTATTACATCATTCAGACTATAAAGTGTACCGTTAGATCTGGATCCAAGAGCTGATCTACATCTTCACCCAATTCCCCATCTGACCTTTGACAGAACCAGTTTTGATGTTTGGTTTATAGTTAATTCATATTTAAACATTGTTATTTCTTTCTGTTTCATGATATCATTATACTGGTCAGGACAAAATATGTCCTAAAAAATAAATTTGACAGATTCAGGGTTTTTTTCCCTCCCTCCCTCCAACTCTGTTTTCAAAAGAAAACCTGTATCCATGACACTTCAGGACTAATACTGTAAACTTGACAGGTTCACATAAAACTTTCTGATTGCTTTTCTCAAATTTAACCATTTTTGTCTTCATCCTCACTGCTACTGAAAATGTTTAATACATAGTACAAAACCATCATGCTATTCAAAATTAAATGTTGAAAGGATGGGCAGAATTTATAAACAACATTAAATGACTTAGATGGATATGTCTCATTGATTTTCAATATGAAAATACTAATCCCAATATATATTTTTAATTCTCGAGGAATATCAGACCACTCTTTCGATGGAAACTCAGAAATCCTATGAGGATCTGTAATGCATAGCTAGAAGCCAGCCATTTTACTTCAATGGATCGAACTTTTATCTGTAACGTTGCAGTATTTTTATTTCCCAGAGTAGCTTACATATAGAGTTATAAAAGAATTGCCATTGAACAGAGATTCTCTCCTCATTCTTCCATCACTGACAGAGGACAGAACAGAGATATTTAGGAAAAGAATAACAGAAACAGGACAAGTACAAATATATCTTTTACCTAGCATGTTCTCTTGGCTTCTAGCAGTCAGCACGTTATCTGGACTATCATTATGCATTTTGCAAAGAATTCCTGTTTTAAAGCTCCCACTGTGTAATTTCAATGGATGCTCCCCTAGCACATTGCAAAAACTAGTGAACACTTGCTTTGCTCATTCCATACTGTTAATGAGTCTGTACCTTCTCCCTCAGTTTGCCTGTTTCTCAAAACTGCTAGTCAATTAGGCTTTTCGGTGTGAGAATTTTCTTTTCACTTGGAAACCACTGCATATCTCTGATCATCCTTGTCTCTCTTCTTAACAGCATTTCTAATTCTACTATGTCATGTTGGAAACAGAGCGAATTAAACTGCAAGGAGCTAAAGGTGCAATTTGTAAGAGCATGAAGATGTTTTCCGCATTAATTTCTAAAAGATTCCTAGCGCTTTTTAAAGCATTTTGGGAGACTGATCTGATTTCCAAGAAATTATTGTCTTAATTTCTTCAAGTTAAATGTTCTTATTTATAATGGAGAGCTTTTAAAATAGTATTTGTAAAAGTACACAGTTATGTTTTACCCTAACTCTAGCTTGACAACACTTTATACTTACTGGTTTATATACTTTCCTTTGGGACTCTTAATTATGACAATAATGTGTCACTTGCAAATGCTAGGAGATGAACAAGAAAAATATTTAGAAGCTAATTTTTAATGTAGTGTCTCCAAAATTCTGGTAATTTTTTTAGCTGTGGATTTTCTAATTTTTCAGTCTTTTCTTTTGATTTCTGCTTGTCTTCTGTAGTCAAAAGGTGTAACTCAGTTTTACCTTCTACTCATGGTAACTTTTCATTACTACCTCTTCCAGAGAGACAGTCATTTGTAAATTCTATAATTCAGATTAACTTTCTGCAGAAGTTCGTAAAGTAATATGGAGGTAAATATTTATGCAGAGATGATAATCCTTCTGTCCCAGATATCTGAGATTGTTCAGCCTGCAGAAGAGAAGGCTCAGGGGGAGTCTTGTCAATGTGTATAAATACCTGCTGGGAGGAGTAAAGAAGATGAAGCCAGACTCTTAGTGGTACCCGGTAGCATTACAAGAGGCAATGGGTACAAATTGGAAGACAGAAAATTCTCACAGAAAATACTGTGACGGTAGTTGAGCACCTGAACAGATGGCACAGAGAAGTTGTGGAGTCTCTATCCTTTGAGTTATTCAAAACCTAACTGGACACGATCCTGAGCAACCTGCTCTAGTGCATCCTGTTTTAAGCAGGGTGTGTTGCCAGATGACCTCCAGAGGTGCCCTCCAACATCAACAAATCTATGAGTCTGTGATTCACTTACTCAAGGGTGAGACTTACGATATCCACAAAAAAATGCTGGACTACAGAATTGCAAATGGTAGTGAGTGCGCTAAGAAAGCAAAGCTTATGCTACTTTTTGGATCTATGCCCAGGAGTAATAGAAGTCTAACCTGCACGCCTAAATATGCTTTTCAGACAGAAATGTTTCTGCTAGCATATCAATGGCATTAGCAAAGAGAAAACAGTTTGAAAAATACTAAAATACCATTTTGAAACTGATATATAATGGTGCCACACCAAAATCATTACTTCACTGCTGTCATTCGACTTTAAATGGAAGAAAAGCAATGCTGTACTAAAATTATAACTGATTTTGTTTTCACTCACCTGTAGGAAAACAATCTCAAGGTAAAAATACATAGTTCTGTAAAAAGCTGGAAGAGGTAATCTGTTTGAATTAAAAAAAAAGTGTAAGCACATGCAATGGACTCCTAAAATAAAAAGTTCAAAGTAGATGGAAATCTAAATAGCTGAAGAAAGGCTAATGATGCATAAATTCCATATTAGACGCCTCAGGTGGCCGATCTGAGTCATAGAGTTTTCCTGCTCATACTGTATTTTCCTGCTCATTACTGACTCTAATAGTAATGGAAAATTTAATTAAGAACTGTTAGATCATGTATATCTTTCATGTACAACCTGCTGGAGTTTTAAATTCTCCTTTTAACAATGGAGGGATCTACAGTACTAGAGGGCTCATAACTGGGTGGCGTACCTGAGGTTTCAACTCTTCTTCCTGCATTGAAGATCTTCATCATAGCACTTACATCCTCCAACTCTTTATAGGAGTTACGTTTCTTTGAATTGCTTTGACAGGAACCCTAAACCAGTGCTTTCTGATATAATTTCTTCGAGGCCACTGCAAAAAAAGAACATAAATGCATAAATAGGCCGTTAGTTGTCCCTTAAAAAGAAAAAAAAGATAGCTATTATATAAAGATCCACCATTATAAAAATGTTTAAAAAGTAGAAATCAGAAGACACACAGAAGTGTTATTCTGGAATAGCAATATTTTTGCTTATTATTTCTTGTAAAGATTGTCAGGATAATCCTGAATTATGATTAGATGCTGTATCCACAGAACAAGAGGCAGACTTTTTGTCCTGGACTTCACAGTCAGACAAGACAGAGAGGTTTTGTTTCTGTTTTAAAGAGCAATTAACTGGCTTCCCATTGTAGGACTTTTTGGTCATGTCCAAATTGGATAGAGATTTTCTGAATCTCTGTTCTGTTCTTGATACGCTCTTGTTTCTCACTGAACTTTTGCCCAGGACACCTAAAGGAGCAATGAATATTTATAATTTAACAAATAAAGAGGAAAAAAAATCTTTTAGGTTTTTAAACACAAACTTTGTGACAGTTTTCTGATAGAACATCATAACAACAATAATGCTTCTAATTTAAATAAGAATTTCAGAGAACTATTAGTATTAAGAAAATGTTCTTAATTAAGAAGTGCATTCTTAATACAATAACTATAATTAGCTATCAGTAGAAAGTACAGTAAGTTTTTATATAATGGTGTACATGAAAAGATGAAATTGTGTATTTTGTCTTATTCCTGGAACAACAATGAAAATTAAAATAAACTTAATAAATAAAATTTTAAAAAATAGTTTGATTGAAAACTTTGGCAACTGCAAGCAGAATAATGATGAATTATGTCTCCAGAATCTAAGTGGTGCAATTATAGACTCTCATAATTATCTTAAAATGCTACATTTGTTTGTTCTACTACATAGGAAAAAAAAAAAAAGGAAATGCATTCAGCTAACAGAGTTATTCCATATTGAATTCTTTTCCCTCTTAAAAGACAATTGAAAATAAGGACAGTCATCCCTCTGGGCAGTTTTAAAACAGTGTGGCATCTGAAATAAGTTAGTGAACATCACTAGAGAAATGATAGGAAATAAAACGTGCAGATTTTTGGTAATAAAATGACACACTGGGTTGCTATCAAAATCAAACATCAGTCAAAGTAATAGTCTTGTCAGAATTATGACTGGAATTGGACAAGGGCTACTGAAGATAACAACAGACTTGGATTAAAGGTGAAAAAAATGCAGATCTCAAGGGACTTTGTCTATGCAATCAATTTAAAACAATTCAGTAATAGAAGTATTACATTAGAGGATACTAAAAAAATAACATTTATCCTCTTTGTCCTTGGAAGCAACAAAAAATGATTTGAATAGGAGATATACAGTATGTGGACATGTAGAAAACATTGGAATTAGTAACGGAATTTATTGTATTATCAATTTACCTAGTTTTTAAGTGTTAGCTAGTACTTGTGAAGTTATGGGATAAAGGAGAGAAAACAAGAGAACACAAAAACCAGACATAGAGCTTTGCTTTGTCAGGAAACATAACAGGACATCTGATTTAACAGGAGATTTGCTTTCTTAGGAAAGCAACAATTTTAAGGCTAGATTCAAAAAGTTTGATTGTGATCATGGTAAATTAGGAGTAACCTCATCAGACTATGGCTATTTTCTCTTCCCTACATTTTATCTGAAAGAAGAAAGTATGTATATGTTCTTACTCAAGCCAGAAATTAACACTCTGTAATCAGTCAAAACTCAGGCTTATCTACAAAATGGCAAGCAGTTAAACTTTCATAAAGGAAGCTTTTTCTCAACGTCTCTTTGAGAGTGTTGGAGACCATTGTAATTATCAGTTCACGTCATTTGCTTAAGAATGAAGCTCTGAGCTCTATGGGTATTATGAAGATTGAAGGATAATTCTTATTCCCCTCTTCAGTAGGGCTGAAAATGGAACCACCCTACACCTAGAGGACAGCAGAGCAGGTTTATGCTGGCTTGTGGGAATAACACATCTTAGAAAGTCTGCCTCGAAAAATTTTAAAACACTTTTTAACTTAGGAAAAACTTTATACCTTCACTATTTAGAGCAAGTTTTTGAAATTTTTTGGACACAATTGTGAGATAAAAAAATAAAACCCACAACTTTTTCTTCTGAAATTCAATTTAGATTTGGGTGATGTAGTATGGAATTAATATCAGTTACACTTTTGGCAAAGTTCTGATTGCATGTTAAGATAGCATACCAGGAACAGTATGCATCAAGACATAGTCTACAAAACATTTGAAAGTAACAGCAGCTGGTGGCACTGGTTAGTTCTTTTCCTATGAATTTTTACTTTGTTAGCAAAATCCAATTTCTTAAATCTGAAACATTGCATTTAAAAATCCTGATGCTCAATGACCTTTGTACCAAAAGTCTTTTCAGGTACTCTGTGTGAAAGCTATTGGTTTTACTCCCGAACAAGAATGGAAATGTAATATGTTTAAAAATAGTTGTAAAAACAACATGTATCAACTAAATATTTTCAATTTTTTTTTTTTTTTCATTTAGAAGAGAGATGTCATTTCCAAGAAAAAAATTTCATGTGGGAATAAAAGTCTCATATGATCGAAAGTTCCTCCTTTACTTGCCAAAATCTGAGAACTGATAGCTCTTAATATTAATGGTAACAGAAATTCCCTACATATTAGAGAAATCTGTGTTGTGCTAGTATAGTGAAGTTAGCTATCAATTTTTTTCTTTGTGTGTCTGAGAAAAAAATCTAATAGATTATAATATTTTACCTTAAATACTTGATTTTTGTCAGGAAAAATAATGTTTCGGAATTTAACTGTGAATTAACAAAAAAGTAGATGTTGGCATAAATGTTGCCTGGTGTTGCCATGCAAATAATAATACAAATCCTACATTTATATCCCATACGATGTCACAAATCCATTTACGCTAAAATCTAATTAGATATATCTGTCTCTTTTTTCTACTTTCTACCGCCTTCATCACCAAATTGGAACCCATACATTCCTGATGGCAACGAGGCAACCAAGGGCTGTGTGTTGGAGAGATCTGTTTGCAACGCAGAGACCACAAATGGCATTTCACATAACATGTGATTTTCCCACACATTATTTCTTTCCTCATTTCTTGAGACCAGGAGCAAGAGGAAAGGATGAAAGAAGAAGGAAAAAAAACCCCAAACCAGTCTCTATGCAATTTGTAGAGACACCAGAAGAACTGAGGTCATATGCAACATACAGAAGCTGTATACAATTAACATGATGTTTTGGTTTGAGGTAAAACACGACCAATTTTGTTCAGTAACTTTACTTTTTAGCTAGGCCTCTTCTAACTGCTGAAATTAACAGCATGTTGTGCAGAAAACTGTTCACTCTCAGAGTGGTAAGACCCATGTTTACAGCTGATACCAAGGAATGGGATGCAGAGAGGCTTCTGATTATACTTATTGCTATAACAACCAAGGCCAGCCAACTTTGTTACTTGCCCCATTGGAGGGTCGGAAGTGGAAAAGCGTAGAGGGGTCACACCTGCGGGGAGGAGCGGACAGGACAGGTGACCCAAAACTGACCAACAGGGTATTCCATCCCATCTGCCTCATGCTCAGTATAAAAGCTGAGGGATCAAAGGGTCAGCCCTCTTCCTTCAGTGGCTGGTGTCCACGGAGGACTCTGTGTCTTCATCTGCCTTTGATCTGATCCTGAATCCAGATCCGGAATCCAGTTCCCGTCCGTCACTGAGTCCAGTCTGGGACTTCCCCAGCGCCTGCTGGTGACGTGATTGTCATCCTGGGAGCTTGATATGGTTTTGTATAGATTTCATTATTTTCTTTTTATGATTTTATTATTAATATTCCATTAAAGTAGTTTAGTTCCTTCTAAACTCTTAAGTCTCTTTTTCTCTCTCTCTCCTGCCTCCCTTTGGAAGTGGAGCAGGAGAGAGAGAGCATCTGTCGTTCCACCGGATTGGGCCAATCTGGCCCAAAACACGACACATCAGCTTTTCTGTCCTTGCACATTTTCTTGAACAGCTCTACTCAGCTACATAGAGAGATGAGGAGGACATTTTGTATTCCATATGCTGACTATATCAGGAAGCAAAAGTCCTTCTCAGAGTTTGTATTTCACAAAGTTGCTTTGCTAATTCAAATTTAATATTGGTTGCATAATGGCGAATTTGTATATTATGGCTTCAGTATTAACTACTATTTGACAGCTGCAAAGGTAGTAACAGTGTGATTCCACTTGCACGAATTCTTTCAATTCTTTCTTAAGGGATTACTGAATTTGGGCCTTTCAGAAGAGAATGTGGCTTTTCAGTAGAACAGGTCTAAAGTCCTAGGTTTCAGTTAATTAATTTTCCTGTGTGAACTGCAACATTTATAGTCGCACAGTACTACCTGAAAAAGGATATACACCCTCGACAGGAGGTCGTCTCCCCTAGAACTCCAAACCAAAGGAACAGCTTGACTTCCATTTGACAACTGCAGTTCAATGGAAGGATAAAAGCAGGTATTTTTGGTGATTGCCAACATAGTGTATACAGTTGTGTACGACACAAATGGCGTTACACATGCATGTCCCTAACTGAGGTCAAGTGGTGTCTACTTTTCATGACAAATGTTTTCTAAGAACCCATAGAGTGTAAGTTCTACATGCTCTTTCTATCTTTATCAGAATTACTCTTGGTTTTGTATCCATCCTTTTCTAGGCTGCTTAGCCTGTTTTCATCAACTACATTTTTGTGCAATACTCTGCCCCATGTGGTCTGAGCATGCAAGGTTTTGACCAAGCCTGTGTCACCTCATTACCCATTTGAGATTTCTTCAGTTTCAAACTGGTCACAAGATAACTGATTCTGCTGTAGCTCTGAAACAGGGCCAGATTGTGCACCAAGTCTGACATATTCTGTATGCATCAGATGTGCAGAATACGTGCAGATCCATTGGGAATGTGCGTCACCTAAAGCAGCCCCTTCTCACAGAGATAAACGAGTGCTGTATGTTTGCTCTGTGTTACTCTTGAAAAGTCCTTTGCATCAAAATCACCTCTTACACAAAACGTAACTACGATATGATCCTAAAGATCTTTTCTTTTTTATGCTAGACAATCAAGTTGCAGCCCACCTATCTTTTTGACAGGCAGCTAATGTCAAACCACCTGCAAAAACAAGAGAGTTCATTAAAAAGAACATTTTTCACAAGGATGTCTTTACCCCCAGTGAAAGCACAAAACAAAGGCTGCAGAATAAAAGGACATATGAAAAGAAAATCTTGAGGCATAGTCTCAGACAAGTGAGAAACACAGAGGAGAAGTATAACAAAAGGAATTCATCTAGTAAACATATCAAAAACAGATACTAAAATCAGTCAAGACAGTTCTTCAAGCACAAATGAGATGGCAGAGTTAATGAGAGGAAAAGCAAAAAAAGTACTAAAACCAGCTCTCATGCATTTTGCATATGTGGCAATAATATAGAAATTACTAGAAAATTGTTCGCAGTATCCATTTGTTTTGAGGATGTAAACCAGATTTTACTTCAAAAGCAATTTCATAATAATGACTTTTCACATGGAGGAGATAAAGCAAAATTAGACAGGAAATTCAATACTGAAAATATTTCTTTGGTTCTATTCCAGCTTGCTTCTTTGCTTTCTGGATGTCTGCTTTTCTTTTTTAATTCTTTATTTTTTCTCTGTAGCAGATCTTTACCCTATTTGGCTTACATTTTAAGACCAAAGATACTGTACCTTTTATTCCATGACTGATATTTGCAAGCCAGCAGGTGCTAATGGTGCAGAAAAGTGCATATGAGCTTGAGAGATCATTGTTGAATCACAGCATGGAGCCACAGATAATATGGATATATACACTCCAGTTTTACTGAAACAGACTTTGAACTGTCATAGGTTTGGATATCAGTTGGTCAAATATTTCATTTCAAGGAAATTATTTTTTTGTGTGTGTGTGTTGCCAAAAGAGAATATGATGTTAATCCAGGGAGACTTGGGCCCCACGCTGCTTCAAATAAGATTAAAGGGATTGCCTACCAGGGTGAAGTTCTATTAAGTTTATAAATATTCATTGCTATATTGAAAAGTTTAAAGCAGACTGAATTTCAGTTAATTGCTCAGAGAAAGTAATCTTCTTATTTAAAAGAATACTGTTAATTAGATTTTCAAGGAAAAAGGACTGGCAACCCAAGATTTTTGTACAAAGAGAGGGCTTCAGGCAGCTGAGTTTTATGAAACACAGAAGTGATCAGATCAATTATGAGGGTTAAATTAGTTACTAGTTTGGTACGAAGATATTTTGCAGTTACAAGATAGTATCAGTATTTTTTTACACATTCATGGCAGATGAATATTCTCAACCAATCAGAAGTTCCTGAATATTAGTTTAAAAGCTACAGAATCCCTGGCCACATCAGACAAAAGTAAATTAGTCAAAAGACTAAGCTACATCATGCAAAAACACAAACTAGAGGTGTCAGAGTAGCAGAATCATCTATATTAGAGGGGCTACCATAAAAACAAAACAAAACAAAACAAAAAACCCCATACCTCCCCCCTCAAAAAACCTTGCTCCCCAGTATCAGTAGACAGCACAGCTCATACCAGTACTGTAAGGAAGACAGTGACTACAATGTGTTGTCACTACCCAAAGAATCACTTGTTAATAAATTTGTAAATAATGTTAACAAAGCAGCATTTTCCTTATAATGCCTTGCAAAGTGCACTGCTTAATCTGTATTTCCAGCAACAGTATTAACAAGGCATACTGCTGGAATTCAGTAAGACACAGGAAAATATCAGAGGTAATGAAAAACACTGATTTTGGTTTTATGCCAAGAATTGCATATATTCAGGGAGCTCAAGGTTAGAAGCTACTATTTGTCTCAATTTCTGTTTATCACAGGCTGAAATAATCTAACAGTTGTCCGTACATAAAAGAAAAAAAAAGCTGTGTTTGACTGGGGACTTGTCTACCTGGGGAAATAAATGTGGAATCAGAATGTGAAATGGTAGGCCACTAACTCCTCTTAATAACACTCCAGAAGAGCACTCCTACTCTGCTGTAAGAGTGCTGCTGTGAAATGGATTTTATTATACTTTGGAACTGTATTAAGATGCAATGCATTAAAGTTTTCTTTAGTAGGATGTTTTCTTTGCCAAACAGGAGGTTATAGAAAGAGTCACTCTAAGAATGGTAACAGTAAAATAAATAAATTCCTTCTCCTCATTAACTTCCACATGTAGACAGTTTCAAAATAACATGTAGTTAAAATCTGTCACCCACGCTATGCTGGTAGAAAGAGAATCCGCTTTGATTATTTACACCAAAGGTTAATCATCCTTTTAATAAGGATGCTTCTTTTCACACTTAGAATATAAAAAACCCCTGCCTTTCAGTCTTTAGTTCTTTTTTTCTTTTTAACTATGCAGTTAAGGAGTCCTTTAGTAGTCTATTATGAAAATACACCCTGCACTGAATGAAAAGAATTATTAATGTCAGTGGAGAAAGCTCTCATTAACTTCAGAGGATTTGAAACTGTTTTGGAAAATCCTAAAAAGTTTTGTTACTTTTTTTCATTCCTTCATGAAGTTTGTTTTCCAGTCTGCTGAATAATGTATCTATTTTGTTCAACATTGCAGGAAAAGGCACAAAATAAAACTGATTGGCTCTGAGGGTCAATGCATAACCTCTATACTACTGATGCTTATAGGGTTTAAACTCTTAAATGTAAGCAACCAGTTGTGCAGAAGTGCTCATTCACCTCCTAGGCTGATCTCTTCTAGGCTGTTATTAAAAGAGGAGTGAGCCCAGGAGATGAATCTGTAATTACATGGATCCAGTTGTTTTGATATTTCTCACAGCTAGATCATAAGTGGGACAGATGTCTGCCCCGATACCAAGGAAAGGCAAATTGTTGCATTAAAGATTGTTCTGCTTGGGTATCTGTTATATTGGAAATCAGTTTTGTATACTTCTGAAAGCATAGATGCCTAAATTAAGTTCCTTGTGAGTTTGACTTCGGAAGACACAAAAATAATAAAGACTAATGTCAATCCTCCAGAACTACAATATGAAAGCCTCATATAATTTCAGTCATTAATATTCCTCTAACTATCTAAATTGCAATGAGATATGCCCCTGTTCTTTGAACAATAAAACAAAACACTAATTTTAAAAGCTTCTTAGCCAAAAATACTAATCCTAATTTAGAAAGGTGAAAGACAATAACCCTCTACACTTTGTTGTGATAGCTATGCTTGTAAAAAGGAAGATTCCACATGTATATTGCTAGCTTTGCCTTTTAAAATGCAAAAAGCCATCTCCTTTCCAATATCATAAAATATACAGAAAAAATCCCTTAAGATTCTGCCACCTTAGTCCCTTTTCAGTCTAGAGAATAAAAGAAATGTGCTGATTCTGCTGTCCTAAAATAATGATAAAATATTATATGACTGACAAAGACAACTTTATGTTTTGACCTATGCCACATAAAACATTATAAAAAAATGTAATTGTTGATCTTGAGTTAAAGGAAAATGCCTACCTAGCGATTTCTATAGGTAGCAGAGGAGATCATGATGCAAATCAGATAGTAATACAGCTCATGGAAATCTCTGTGCAAGTATATTCACATTTCTGTAGAGGACAAGAAAGTATTTCTGTGTATATCTATATTAGGGTTTTTTGGGTTTGTTTGTTTGTTTGTTTGTTTGTTTGTTTGTTTTCTGGTGAAGCTATGTGTAATTATTCACAAATATTACTGCAAAAATAAAATTATTTCCATTTTGTGGAAGATTTTGATTTCATTCCATCTTGGAATGAAAACTAAAAATTTCAGTTTCTTCTTTTGAAAGGGAAGTTGCCACAGATTATATAAATCTTAAGGCCTCCAAGCACACTTCAAGTGTGCAGGCACATAATGCTGCAGGCTTCAAAGCCTGTTCACCGTGATATCTATGAAATGCTCGTGATATTTGTGAACACTGATCAAAATAAAATTTGTCAGACTTTATTTTTTAAAAAAAATAATTAAAACCCAAGAGTTTTAGTTTATACTCACTTTTTCCTACAGCTGGTTCTTTTTTCCATAATCATTGATGGTGTTTTAAAAGAGGCTCTTTCTGCATTTTTTTGTTAGATATACAGTTCCTTAACAATGGACATTCATAAGGAAAACTTTAGACAGATACATTTTATAGCAGTATTTCAAACAGTTTCAATTTCTTACTTCTCAATCTATTTAGCATGCTGCTTTAGCATAAATATCACACTGATAGAGTTCTTAAAGTTAATATTGAATAATAAATATTCCTTTTTTTCACAGAAATAATCATTTTTTCCAGCATAATTTAGGTTTTCAAACTCATTGCAACCCAGACTAAGAATTCATGCACTTGTAATCATAAGGCTTTTTGCCCTAACCTTCTTACATCTAAAAATCAACTTTTACAAAACTCAGCTATTTATATGGTAACATAATCATAAGGCACACAAACCCCCCAAATCCTTTTACTTAATCTATATAATTACATAGCATTAAAAAAAATAGTTTGCAGTCTATAATCAGCTTGAAGTTCATTGCTCCTGATCTAGATCAAAAGAAGGGTTTATATGTCCAAATGATTATCTTTTTTCCCAGTGATATGTGATTTGGTTCATAATAGTTCTCTTTCATGACAAACGTCTGAAAAAATGAAACTATTTGCTAATAAAACAACACATTCTTATTTCTTTTCAAGTGGGTTAAAAGAGAAGAACAGGGATGTTCTTTAAAATTAGCACTGATGATATAAATCTTTCTCTGTGAAGGAACAATCATGCTGACTCTTACTACAGATGTGTGGAGAACCTTCAACTGCACAAATACATTAAGTCTTTTATAAGCAATAAAAATTACACATACATGCTTTTAGGTTCTGTGAAATTTAAGTCATTGTTTAGGTACCCTGAGCATATTTGTGTTTAAGTATAAAGCAGTCCTTACCTTAAGAAAAAGTCATTCTTCATGACCTTTCAGTAAATTTTCCACAAACTGTCCTTTCATCTTTTTGTGATTAAATACTGCAGAATTATCTCAAAACCATTTGTATTAGAGTACTTACTCCTGCCTTACTTAGTTTAGGTTGTGTGACATTTCTGCCTCATATATACAATGGAAAAAACTGAGAAACTGGTCTTGAAATTGTATGTGCTCCAATCACTAATCTTAGTGTTGGAAGCAAAAATCAGTGCTTTGCTGGCTCTTTTGAATTAACACAACAATTTTTATTCAAAGTGGATTACTATTCCCTTGGCAGAAAGAAAAAACACATACCTGGATAGATACTGGCAAAACAACAGGATATTTTTTGAGCCAAATTTCTGACATTAATTTCTGTCGGACATTAACAATGAAAAATAATCTGCACACTACAATGAAGCTAAATGTACTGCCAAATTCTTTTTACTTAAAGGTTATAGCAACTGAATATAATTTTCTCTGGAAGGAGAAACTGGGCAGAATTAGTATAGGCTGTGGAGAGAAGTGACATCTGAAGTAAGAGTTAACTGCAGCACATTCACTCTGTGTCTTTTAGTTAAGGATGTTGTGCAAAAGGAAAAACACCATCTGTTGGCAGCCAGAAATAATTTCTGACTTTAGGTGTCAAGAAAACTGGAAAAGTAGCAGAAATTATCCCTAAGAAGTATAATGTGTCCAAAACAAATAACAAAGTAGGAAGCACAGACTTATTCTGCTGAACTACTAAGTACTGAGAACTTCTTTTGAAGTCTTTGAGAGATGTAGCTCTCAGAATCCCTGAAAATCAGATTGACCAAAGAATTAATTAAAATTATGCTAGATTAGCATACATAAGTCACACTTCTATTTTATCCTGACACTTTTGTGTATTACTTGGCAGCGGTCGATGAGCCACTTTGTACTCAAACCATTATTTAGAGTTTTTATTAGTACAGTGGCAAGGGACCATATTAATAATCTGTAAAAGTCAATAGAAAAAAGTCTGGTCTAGGCGATAAACACTGAAACATTTTATACAGATAGATAGGAACTAACCTAACATCCTCATTTTAAAAAGCAATGAAAAATGTGCTTTAAAGTTAAATTTAAAAAGAAAACCTAAGGAAAGTAATCTATTTTCCAATATGTAATTCTTTTCTTATTCTTTGATTTCCTTTAGTTTTTAAAATGTGCACAACCGTGTTGAACATGATCATCTAAACAGTACAGAACATCCGTCATTAAAAAAAAAGTATTTAAAGTGACATAAAGTAAAGCATGAAACAAAGCCTTCTTTTATCATCCAATGTCTGAGAAAAATAACTTTGCAACATTAATTTTACTTCTCTGAATTTACTATCAAAAAATCCAGGCATGAATATTTAAATTTAATAATCTGCTAAAACTACCTCCAGCAAGATTTTGAACTTGACATAAAATTTCTTTCTTGGGAAAATTGGGAAATGAAGCAATTGAGTTACATTTTGGATTTAAAAAATAGAATTACATAGAATGGCTTTCTCCCACCTCCAGTATAACAACTTAGAAATAAAGTTTAAAAGAAAAAAAACCAAACAGATGAAATGAGAAGAAAATCTGTAGTTGCAGATCCTGAAGCTCAAGTTACCCAACAGGAAACAGCAGCAATATCTCTTTAGAAGTGAGCTGAAATGGATACATGTTCTAAAACACCCAGTATCAGCCAACCGTCATCTTTTTGACCAGCTCTACTTTAAGGTATCTTGAAAGCTTTGTTTCTGCATAAAAGCATTTGATGTGTAATAAATGGAAAAACCCTTGAGGCCAGACAATAATATTACATAAGAATAGAACAAGAAATAAGTATTTTAAAGAGGAAGACTGAAGGAAGTACAATTTTGAAGGTGTTTTCCATGAATTAGGAAGCAAAATTTTGCTTTCTTTAAAGTCTCAAATGTTTCTGAAAATGTTACCTAGATTATAAAAGTATTGTGTGATGTTCAGGCACTACATTGTATACTATATTCCTTCATCATGTCATATTTAGCATTGTAAAACAATCATAGAGGGAGAAAAGAGCATCTATTGAACAGAATTTATACCTGAACATGGTTCCTTATAAATAATGGTCAGTAGAAAAAAACCCTCATTCTAGATGTTAAAGAAAATATGAGGGAAATAGATTATGCATAAAGCAATAAGAATACCAAATTCACTGTCTGGAGATCTACTGATGAACTTAATTTTTCTAATTGGGAAATTCATGAATTGAAGAGCTAGTTCCTAATTTTTTTTTAAATGTATGTGAAAATTAAGATTCTGATATTTTGAAAAAAATGAAAACTTTTATTTCAAAATAGCTTTATCATAAATTCTTAAGAACCTTACACAGTAAGAGGAAAGAAAATAACACAAAATGTCAAAGCAAAACAGTTTTGATGGATCAAAATCATGTTTATTCATCCCTATCATTGCATTTTGATGATTTGACATTTTCACACTATATTTTTAGATCAGGACTGTGGATTTTTAAAAACTTCTTTAACAACTTTAACAATTGTTTAGGTTTTATCTCACAGAAAATTAAGAACCACCACCATCTCCTTAGGTCTTGAAACAGAAGATAAACCTTATTCTTGTGATGGCATTATACAAACTGGATTGACTTTTAAAAAAAAATAAATGCGGTGAGTATATTCATAGAGTCATAGAATCATCTAGGTTGGAAGGGATCTTTAAGATCATCAAGTCCAACCATTAACCTAACACTGCCAAAACCACTACTAAACCCTAAGCACCATGCCTACCTGTCTATTAAATACCTCCAGGGCTCCCTGAGCAGCCTGTTCCAATGTTTGATAACCTTTTTGGTGAAGAAATTTTTCCTAATATCCAGTCTAAACCTCCCCTGGTGCAACTTGAGGCCATTTCCTCTTGTCCTATTGCTAGTTAGTAACAAGTGGGAGAAGAGACTGACCCCCACCTCTCTACAACCTCCTTTCAGGTAGTTGTAGAGAGCGACAAGGTCTCCCCCTCAGCCTCCTTTTCTCCAGGCTAAACGACCTCAGTTCCCTCAGCTGCTCTCGTAAGATTTGTGCTCTAGACCCCTCACCAGCTTCGTTGCCCATCTCTGGACATGCTCCAGCACCTCAATGTCTTTCTTGTAGTGAGGGGCCCAAAACTGAACACAGTATTCGAGGTGGGATCTCACCAGTGCCAAGTACAGCGGGACAATCACTTCCCTAGTCCTGCTCACCACACTATTCCTGATACAAGCCAGGATGCTGTTGGCCTTCTTGGCCACGTGGGCACACTGCTGGCTCATATTCAGCCATTTGTCAACCAACACCCCCAGGTCCTTTTCTGCCGGGGAGCTTTCCAGTCATTCTTCCCCAAGCCTGTAGCATTGCCTGGGGTTGTTGTGACCTGAGTGCAGGACCCGGCACTTGGCCTTGTTGAACCTCATACCATTGGCCTCAGCCCATCGATCCAGCCTGTCCAGATCCTTCTGTAGAGCCATCCTACCCTCAAGCAGGACGACATTCCCATCTGACTTGGTGTCATCTGCAAACTTACTGGGGATGCACTCAATCCCCTCCTCCAGGTCGTTGATAAAGTTATTAAACAGAACTGGCCCCAATACCAAGCACTGGGGAACACCACTTGTGACCAGCTGCCAACTGGATTTAACTCCATTCACCACCACTCTTTGGGCCCGGCCTTCCAGCCAGTTTTTTACCCAGCAAAGAGTATGCCCATCCAAGCCACCAGCCGCCAGTTTCTCCAGGAGAATGCTGTGGGAAACCATGTCAAAAGCTTTACTAAAGTCCAGGTAAACAACATCCACAGCTTTTCCCTCATCCACCAAGCAGATCACCTTGTCATAGAAGGAGATCAGGTTTGTCTAGCAGGACCTGCCTTTCGTGAACCCACGCTGGCTGGGCCTCATCACCTGGTTGTCCTGCATGTGCCTTGTAACGGCACTCGATGATCTGAGATTCCTTTAAACTGAAGCCAAAGCATACACTCAATGTCGGTGTCCTATCTGTGTGTCATGTTTTATAGGACTTACGGTTCAACAGTGAAAGGTCTTTTTTTACATTCTTATTTTAAACTGTGATGTTCATGAATTAGTAATTTTCTCTTTTAGGGGAGGAGAATGGGGCTTAGAGACAATAACCCTGGATTTTCTAACAGAATATAATGTTAAATATTACTATAAGTTACAGTTTAAAAAGTAAAGTAAACATTTCTGAACTTCTTTTCCAGTAACATGATTCATTCATGTTTTAAGATATTATGCTGTGGTATAAGTTTTACTTTATAGCCTGGACAGATTTCTGCAATATGCCTTCCTCCTTCAGAAGAAATACAGCTTCCCAAAAATCAAGCTAAGTATATTGTATCAAACCACAATTAATGCTCAAATCACCATGATTTCTGGCTTAGTGGCAACAAACATTTTATTCCAGCTGCCAGCATGAATTTTCACTCCATGCAGATCTTCTTTTGTTAGTACTGCCACTGAGGCAAAGAAGATGATCTTTATTCAGCTGAAACCTATGTGCCCCCTCTAAAGTACTAGTTGCAGTGTTTACTGATTAAAAGGTAGAGATGAGAAAATTCAAAGAAGATTCTATTCATGCAGTTAAAAAAAAAAAAGGGGAGAAAAAAAAGAAAAAAAAGGCAAGCTGAAATCTTTTATACCCAGGAAAAAAGATTTCTTATGAAGGAAACAGTCAAGAAAGCTTTTGTGTAGGCTTTACTGAACAAAAAAAGAGCAGTTTTCAGATCTATCTTTGCTAAGCCTGATAGTAAAAAATGAATTATTCTATATTAGGAAAGCCAGATATTTTTGTGAAATGAACATAAAAACAGATCGACTTTCTTCTATCAGTTTTGCTGTCATTTATAGAAACACCGTTTCATATGTCAACAGATTACAGCATTCACACCTGCTTAACACATCCTAGCATGGGAGGTATGAAAAATATCACGCTCGGTACAAATAACTGCAGAGAATGCAGACCAACAAATATCTGTTCCATGTTCTTAATATACCAAAATTCACTCTGGAAACAAGTAATTCTTAGGTAACTGTTATGGCTTGACATAATCTATTACCTTAATGTTGGGATACTATCGATAGATATATATAGAGAGAACAAGGTTTTGGGGCCAAGGTGCTTTCTTTAGGCTTCTGTACTGCAGTAAATTTCCTGAAGCTTTTCCAATTTTATCTCCACTAATGTCATGTATGCTATTAAATCAACAAAAATAATAATAACAAAAAGATAATAGATGGTTCTGCTTTCATTGCTGAAATTCCTGGAATGGAGCAATTTTTAATTTTAGGTCTTTACAATGGGGCTCAGGAAGCCTGAAATAGATTGAAAGGATATTATATCAATAGATTTTACCTACTTTCTAAGTGTTTTAATAATATAGTTAATATATTAATGCAATTTTATGAGACAAATGTATCCATATGCATCAGTATAACATTTAAAATTATAAAGCAGGACTAAATTGCTCTGTAGAACTTTATGCTAATTTTGAAAAATACTCAAGGAATTCCCAGTGTTTCAAGTTAACTACATGTGTAATTACACTACTATGAACTCTGCCTGTAACATAAATATTCATGCAATTACTCCAAGATATACAATATTATAGTTACTCTGTGCACACACACTTACAAGGTTATAGCTATCAATCTAATTATTTAATATTTCTGATAGCAGCTGAAAGCTATAAACATTCATTCTCCATTAACCTGGTTTACATGATGTGAGGATTTGGACCCAAGTAAGTAAAATATTTTATATGTTGTTTTCGGGAGCTATGTTTTGTCTGAAGGACTTTCAGTATTTAAAACTCTAAAGAGTATTCCTGTGCTAAATGCAGCACTGGCACTAAAAGGTCAGAAAGCAGGTGCATCTGTAAAATTGCAGGAGTTCCCTCAAGTTGGCATTTTGTGGATGTACAAAATAAATAAATGTGGGGCAGGAAGAAAAGGAATATGTCAGGTAATGTATTCAAAGATTAAGATTAAGCAGATTTTTCCCACCTTATTTGTCACTTGTCCTCTGTTAAGATATTTTTATTTCATGTACTTTAAATAGCTTCTAAACATCAGATTTTTAAAAGTTATACTAAATAATCATTTATGATTAAAAAAAAAATCCTGTATGGAAGTAGTGCAATCAATATTGCATTACCATAAATGTTTCCCTGTTTACATTACATTGCATTGTATATTTCTTATATTGTATTGTTTTGTTATGTTATGTTATATTGGCAATTTCAAATATTTATTTTAGTTTACTGAGTGTCTTCAATTTTAATTGACATATTACTTATGGTTGCATAAGATCTGCTGGTATTAATTAATAAAACTAACTAGAATTCCTCCACAAAGAATGTATTTTTTGCTTAACAAATTACCATTTACTGTTAGAATTCTAGCAGCATTTAGAGTAAAACTTCTTAAAAAAGGATAATCACACAAAACCTGCTTTACCCATTATTGTTATCATCCATTTTAGCATCACATGCTGCTTTCAGTCAAAGTATGAACTCCTCTCCAATAACCATGTGTAATGATGAATGAACAGTATTTGAAATTGATTGCATGCTAAACTTAAGTAGGCTCTTCTGTGGCCAAAGACTGTTCTCCACAAAAAGTGCTTGGGGAGAATCCAGCTTCTTTATGACAATACTTAACTAATGAGCCAATAACTTGATGTCCTAGAGAGAAAAGGTTACTTCTTCAGATAGATTATATGCTAATTATAACTTAATTAGCCAGACAGAAAAAAAAATACAGACTTGTGTCCCTGTGGTTGTGCAGCAATAGGCATGTTATATGAATGCGTCTTAACCATGTAAAGGATGTAAATGATTTTGTGGAAAATAATTTTAGGACCTGTCATTGTATTTCTGTTCAGTTACAGATTGTAGCGAGAAAGTTTTATGGAGATTTTGTTTGTGATTCCTTTTTGCAATGTTGTTCATATGTAAAATTTATTTAATGCAAACTGTAACACAGAGATCATCTTTTCTTTATTTGGTTTTAGAAAACCTGAAGTCTTAGCTAGACTTCTCTGAAAACTTCCTTAGTTCTTGAACTTGTTCTTTTGATGCAGCAAAATACAGTACTCAGTTAGGATGGAAACTGTGTGATACTTAGTGTATTTAGACAGAAAATAAATATGCAAAGTTTAAGGACATTTTCATTCTTTCTAAGAACAAAATAAGAGATAGAACATACCCAACATTTGCCCAAATTCAAGAATGACTACAAGAACAGAATTGAAGACTTATTTTTGCTTTGTGTTAGACAAAGCTTTCCTTTACATAGGATCAAAGTGCTGCAAAGTCCATATATACAGCTACAATTCACACAAAATAAAAACTGCATGATCTCCAAGTAACATTTCTAAAATAATGCAGTAGACAAGAAGAATTTCAGACTGGAGAACCTAGAAGAGTACAATGCCTTCTGTTTGTTCAGTGGCAGGTATTACTTTAGAATGTGTGGTCTGATTTAACAAAATTGACTTATGGAGCAGCTTCATGTATGGAGAACAGAAAAGTAAAAATGGTACATGAAAAACTTCTTATTCTTATTTAATCAACCCTATAAGAAAAGGAAACAATTGTAAAAAATTCAGGCAGCTAATAAAAAAAATCAAAAATTATAAAATAATACATAAGTATTTGTAAGACATCAAACAATCATCTACAGAAAGGTTAACTACTCTGAGCCTGTAGAATGTGATATATTAAAAAAAAATATCTATCACTCAGGCATTATTTAAACATCAAATCTTCAATAAAAATAATTTTCTCTTGTTCTGTGGCAACTCTGCAACATCAAAGATGAAATTAAAAAAAATACACAGACATGTACATGTACACGTACACATATACATATATATAAACATATACATATATATTCCATTGCCCTGAACTAGAAACAAGAATAAAAGTCTACCAGGGTGGAGTGCAGTGGAGAAGGAAGGAGAACAAGGACCTGAATGAAAACAAACGAGCTTCTGCTGTTGGAGCTATGCAGCATCTTGCATTAATACTGTGCACCACAGTACATTCTAGATTAATAAGATTTTATACACATAATTTTTTACCAATATGAAACAGAATAATCTTCTAGCTCTCAAAGGTCCGTTTGCATTGGTCACTGGGGAGAGTACGTGTGTTTATGGAGTGAAGTTTATTGTCCACAAACACTGGTAATATGTCATGTTTTTGGAACTATTTTATTCTTTCTGTTAACATGGCTCACAGAGCTTTTTAGTTTTTGAAATCCATTTTTATTCCAGTTTGAGAATATTAAGATAATTTGTTATGGATAAGTAGGGAAGATTTTTAAGGTCCATAATGTTCTATGATGATAATATCTAGGTGTGAACTGTCTGGTATTAGGAGTAAATTTCCTCGTTGGTATATTACGCAAATAAACTATTTCAGAGATTTTATAGTTTTTTTTTTAAATACACATTGTTCATTGTTGGAGATAAGATGCTAAAGCATTTCAATCTAATGACTAGCTTTCCATTGTGACTTGATACGTACAAGAAAAAGTGACCACTTTAAAATGTAATCTCACTTAGCATTCCTTCTTTTAATTAAAAAAATAACAAAAACCAAACAAAACTTGCTATACCTGTCAAAAGGTTTCAGTTTTCAGAACATTCACAAAAATTCCACATAGTGGTTAAGGTGGCAAAGGCCACAAAAATCATAAAACCAAAGAATTTCTCAAAAGTTTTGAAAAAGTTCTTCCTAGCTTGAACTTTGCTGGTTTGTCTCCAAAATTGCTTTATTACTATTTTGTAGCTTACAAAAACTGGCATATATCCCTTCTGTTTTTCTAAGTAAGAAAATAATTAGGTCTTGATCAAATTATTCGCATATGTCTTCATTCTTATTTAGTTGTGTAATGCTTCACTCTAGAGACTGGGGAGAGAGCAATGATTGGTAGCACATAGCATTTTATGCAGGGCAAGCTGTTCAGGTGAGTATATTACTTTGTTGTTAGGAAGCATAGCACGGTCTAGGGGAACCGAGCCAGAAATTTCTTGTGACCCTTCCCAGTTTTGACTGCAATGAGACAATAGTGACCATGCGCAAGTCTTGTGTGACTGGATTGCTTTTAGTTGCCTTCTGAAAGTATTAGCTGAAGTTGAAAGCATTCACAATGGAGAAAGGGAAGGAAAATCAAATCATTGCAGCAGAAGACTTAAACGTTAAACAGCTTTAAACAGTTCTGTTACATGATTGTCGTGGTTTGGGCTGGATTGGCCACTGAGGCAAATGACAGATGTTCTCCCCCACCTCTCTCTCCAAGGAGAGGGGGGAGAGAGAAAGAAACTTATGGGGTTAGAAAAAACTAAACTATTTTAATGAAATATTAATAATAGAATAATAAAAAGAAAATAATGAAATCTATACAAAACCATATCAAGCTCCCAGGATGACAATCACGTCACCAGCAGGCACTGGGGAAGTCCCAGACTGGACTCAGTGACGGACGGGAACTGGATTCTGGATCTGGATTCAGGATCGGGATCAAAGGCAGACGCAGAGACAGAGTCCTCCTCGGACACCGGCCATTAAAGAAAGAGACTGACCCTTTGATCCCTCAGCTTTTATACTGAGCATGAGGCAGATGGGATGGAATACCCTGTTGGTCAGTTTGGGGTCACCTGTCCTGTCCGCTCCTCCCTGCAGCTGTGACCCCTCTATGCTTTTCTGCTTCCGACCCTCCAACGGGGCAAGTAACAAAGTTGGCTGGCCTTGGCTGTTATGGCAATAAGTATAAGCAAGAGCCTCTCTGCATCCCATTCTTTGGCATCAACTGTAAACATGGGTCTTATCACTCTGAGAGTGAACAGTTTTCTGCACAACATGCTGCTAATTTCAGTAGTTGGAAGAGGCCTAGCTAAAAGTAAAATTACTGAACAGAAAATTGGTTCTGTTTTACCTCAAACCAGGACAATGACAAAGGATTAACTATACTATACAGAATCACATCCCTCTTTTTCTTCCTCTTCACTCTCACTGCACACCATGTGTGTAGTGTATTAATTGTATAATTTTAAAATAAATAGAAGCAATGAATGGGAAAATCTATCACTAGTTGGATTGGTTGTTTAGGGAAGTTTATTTTTCCTGGCATCCGATTTCCTTCTGTTTGACAGGAAAGGAAGTAGGAGAACTGACTAAGTATCTTGACTGACATAACAAAAACACATCACCTTCAAGTGATTAAATGAAATCTTATTTCATGTAAGTAACAAAGGATTAGAAAACTGATTTCTCTTTTATAAAAGGTTATGTTAAAGGTTACTCTATTCTTCAATAGACATTCTGCATTCCGCTCAATCCATTCTTTATACTCTAGCTATGCTGCACATCATCTTAATCTCAAGATTTCCATTACTTTCCACATTCTAGTGTAGAAAGTTCTCCATAAGCGTAGGTCAAATCCTCCTCATTTATGATGGTATCATTCTGGGAAAATAATGTTGAAATCAGTGAAATTACTTTGTAAACCAGGCTTTTAGAAGCATGAGAATAATTAGAATTATATATGGTTGCTTATAGGCAAGACTTTGTTTCATAATGCTTTATATGTTTGTATCTGCTTTGATTTACTGTCAAAATCAATTTTGTTAATATTTCATCTCAGGCATCAAATTGTTTCTTTTTATACTGTGGTCTTCATTGTAGAATTTGATATGAGCATGTGCCTTTCACAAAGATGAAACTTTTTTACAAATGACAGAACAAAACCAGCTTATTCTTTTCTATTTCCAGAACTCAAAGAAGATGCAGTTTTCTGTACTGGATCTAATTGAATTGCACTAATTGGATTGATAATGCTTGAAGGGTTCACATATTCAACTTTTGCATTTATCTTAAATCTTCTGTTGTTATTTGTCTTAATTTATGGGAAGCTACTGCCCATAAAGCTTATCACAACACTGCACTTGTAAGACCTATCATATTCTGTGGCAAAGCTGTTTGTAATCAGGGACACTAATGTCCAAGTAGTGCTACAATAAATGCAACTGCAGTAACTGAAAACACGTCTGAGTTTTGTTACATCTTTTGATTTAACAGTATGATGTCATTCAGACATATACAATTAAATGCCACATATGCAGAAAATCTGTAACATGCTGATCTCAGAGGAAAAACATCATGTGACAAAAACCATCTGAGTAAACAAATGTACGAGATGGCAGAGAGTATGCTGGCAAAATATTTAGTTTGAAAACTTATTTCAGGGACTGAAGCTATCCATAACAACTTTTAATTAGCAAAATTGTTATTTCATTAATTTCATTGTCTCTTTTCTTTTTCTTATTCCTTCCCTCTCTTTTTTTCTTCATTTGTTTGTTCTTTCTTCATATATGTAAGCTTTAACTTATTCTTAAAAAAGATACTTTAAGAGACTACATTTATTTTCATTTAATTTAACCAAAGGAAGCTGTTTTTGTTGTTTTGAAATCCATACATAATATCTTTAGGGAGATACTTGCATTCCAGGTTGAAAATAAAAAGTGGGGGGTTTTTTTGCATTATTGCTCCTTTTCTTCTCATGGTACTGAAGATTCACTCCAGAGAATCTGCTAATTCTTATTATTTTACTCTTCACCACACTCAAAGATCTCTAAAGATGACACTTATTACCTCAAATGTGCACAACACCTCTGTGCAAATGAAATAAGTTTGTAAGCAATGAGAACAAATTTACTCTGGCAGTGAAGTTCCTCTGAAATGACTCTGCAACTATATTTTCATTTTCTTAATAGACAGTATCTTTCTTAAAAGAAAGGCCAATATACAGTAAATCTGTTGGTAAATCTATTGACAGTTTCTTTTTTTTTTTTTGAAGAAAATAAAATTATAGGAAAAAATGTGCAACAAAGCTACACACAATATACAGGGAACATGTGAGGAGGAAAAAATAACTTAGGTTACTAAAAATAATCTATTACAAAGTTTATATATTGAGAAGAATTCATTGTGTCAGATATTTTGTCAGGAACCTTGCATATTCAAAGAAATTAATCCTGTTTGTTGGTTTATTTATTTATGAGCTTTTTAAAATGTGAAATGCTCTGCTGGACAAAGAATTTTAAGAATCTAAATGCACAGCTGATATAAAACCAGGCTTTTACACAGTATTATTTGCATACATTGTTTCCATTCTTTTTATGAACAGCATGCTATTGCATTTGTATGGAAGTGTATTTTCATACATATTTAAACTAACTTCTCTTGGCAGCATAATATAGAAGTGTCATTAATCCTGTAAATTTCAGCAAGCAAATGACTTGTTTCTCACCTAACAATAGCCATTAACATGGCATCAACCCTGAATGTGTTTTACCTCCAATACTGCTGTACAGTAACCATCTCAATCTTCTGAACTGCAGAACCCTACACTGAAGATTTATGGGGAAAGTGAGGGCGCCTCCTCTCCCTCATCTGCTCTCTACCTTCCAGGCACTTCCTTCACATTCCCTTCCTGTGGCATGGCAACTCAGAGACTAATATCAAAGTCACAGCCACTCTTGTGCATGCCTTAGCATCTTGTTTCATAACCCTGCAGCCCCATCAATGGTAGCATTCCTTTTACCTGATCCAATAGGAGGAAAGGGGAAGATAGGAGGGAGTTGTTAGTGCCTCTTAGCCTATACCAGTTACGGAAATCAAGATAAGAGTTACCTATAACTGGAGAAGTGGAAGAAGGAAGCAGTCTCAGGAAGCCTAGATGAGGTAAGGCTGTCTCATCACAACTAGAAACAAGTCCTCTCATCTTTAGCATGCCCTCTCTTTAGGCCAGTTCTACAGACCACTGTGAAAGAAGGATAGAGCAAGATGTTTTTCTATGATTTACCATCACAAATACGGGAAGGACTTTTGCAAAGCTGTAAGAATGTAAACAATAAAGAAACAACATTTTTAGAAGATGAACTAATACCTTTTGAGACATGCACTTGCTGGATTTTATTGCAAATCTAACTTGCTAATTTACAAATTGAAAACTGCCATCAACAAAAAAAGAACAGGTGTAAACTTCCTTGTGTGATTTTGTGATAAAAATGTGAGCAGATTCTGCTCCTGGACCCATCTGTTCCTCCCACAGTCTTTTATTTTCCAGCAATCCTACCTTCCATGCAATCACACATTCTCTTCTTCTGTTTTACTCAATTTTCTATCATCTTCTCAGATCCTGTTTCCGTCTTGCACGTCAGTTATGTTGGCTCTGGTGACTGATACAACAGTTTGATAACAGCAACAAACATTTAATACCACTTTTACTTAAAACTAGTGTCCTGTCACTTAAGTGAAATATTTCTGTTGGAGCTTTTAACTCAGTCACTACTTCCTATCTGCAAAATTATCACTGTCTAACAGACACGTGGTGCTGAAAATGGATAGAGTGTTTCTGAGATGCTCCTGCATCGCCTTAAAAGTACACATTTCAAGCTTCCCATCATGACCAAACTTCAGTCTGTGTGGTCAGCATGCTAGGACATCTTCAGGCTTCAAAAGGAGGGAGCGACTGGGCACGCCAGCTACCCTAGTAAACATATACAAAAATATCTTCTGGAAAATGGTTGAGATGGACTTCTGTGACGATGGGAATGAGCACTGCTGGCTGACTACTAAGCAGCTAGGGATGCCAATAGGCAAAGCAGGAGTTTCTGGCTTTGTTATAAACATTTTAAAGATGTTCTTAATATTTCCCATTACTGGAAAAGTGCTTTCAACCTGCCAGGAGAAGAAAAGTATCCATATACCCCATGACAGAGCTTCTTGGAACATTTTAGCTTACTAGTCACCGCTGGGCTGCCTACTCAGAAAGCAGCTACCAGGTGAAACTTCTCTGCTTCACATAGATACTCCTCTATGTGCCATGCTGAAGATATATATGACCTTAGCTTGGCCTTCTGCCCTTCTAAACTAATGAACAGCAATTCAGTCCATAGGTGGTAAACAAAATTATTGGACTAGGACCAGGAATAAGTGGGAATTTGCATACTGCAGACAAAGTGCAGACAATTCAGGGAAGCACTGTTATTGGTGAAAGCAGATGCAGGCAAGACACGTGATATGCTTGAAACTGGTCTTGCTGGAATGAGCTTCTGTAAGCCGAGGCCAGTAGTGTGAATCAGCTACGAGATAAACGTGCTCCAGCCAGAGAGAGGAATCAAATCAGTATAGACACACCCTGAAGGCACTATCACTTATTGGAGTACCGAAATTATAATTTTTATTCTTCAATTTTCTTAGCAAGACAAACATTTTTTCCCTCACTCTGTGGTTCAGACCTAAAGATCCAACATCCAACATATTTGTATCCCCTCACATTCCAGATCTGTAATTTTTTTTTTTTTTTTAAATATAATTCAACAGGACTCTTTTACAAGTAAAAGCTTAGAATGAAGATCTCTCCTGGCTTCTTTCATAAAACATCTTTCCTCAGTCTTTTAATCAGGAGAGTTTTCTCTGCTTCAGGTATTAAAAGTCTGGGTAATATCTTTTTTACTTTTTTCTGATCTGTTCCCACAAATCCTTCCTGGGGGGGGGAAAGAAGCCTTGGGATAATTTGGGAGGATACTTCCTGGATGTTTTGCAACTTCATTTCATGAATTTGCCAGCCTAGCAAAATTGACGTCTGCAGCTGTTCATTCAGAGATAGAAATTCAAGCATTCTGAGCAGGTGCCTCAATAAATATTAAAATATATTTTAAGAATATTTCTGTTCTATAGGCTAGTCTAAAGGTGATGTTGCTCCCTTTGTTTCTTTGGAATTTAAACAAGAAATAAAGTACTGATTTCTCTTTCTTCTGCTTTATGCTTTCAACTACCACATAACATAACATTTTTTTAAGTCATTTTTGCCCAGCAAGTCAGAATTTCAGCATGCTTTGCATTAAAATAAAACATTCATTTTAATTACAGCAGAATTTCAGGACTACCTGATCTGAACAGGTCAGTATAATACTTGGTTCATTAATACTTTTCCTATTCCTCCCCTTCCTCCCCCACTTCCCTCTGAGTAATAAATTTAATTTTTCTCTAAGGGAAGTGAGATCTTAATGAATTTGTAAAGGCTAGTTCAGAAATAATTTGAAACTGAATTTGCTGATACTGTTTTATTACTATGAATTTTAATCTAGATCATTAATTTAATGTGTCAAGTGAATTTAACTAGTGTGCTTAAGGTATGAATGAAGTTTACTGTGTTAGGCAGGATATGTAAGATCAGTGTAACACTTACCCTGTACTGTTTGATATAAACATGAGCAACTAAATAATGCCTGTCTAGAGCCGCCTCCTAAAGCATCTGAGTACCTCCTAAAGAAATATCACTCAAAGAAAAATAAAAAAATCTAATACAAATCAATTTATAGAATTCTGATCTCTAGTATCATCAGTAATCTCTGAAGTTTGAATGTTTGTTTCTTTGTTGACTTTTCCACACAGTTTTTCCAGTGTTCTGTTATTTTCACAGGGCCTGAGAAAATTTGATTCTTGAATCAGTCTTTTTCTTGGAGAACATATACTGAGAACTCTGTCTTAGCTTGGTCCAGCTTTGAGGACACAAAGTTCTTTTTTTAAGTATTTTTGAATGTATAAAGAATCAAAATAAATATTTTTAAAAAAACAGTGGCCGTAAATTGAAGAATAAAAATTAATTACATTTATTGTAAAATGAAGTATTGTTTAGATTCCCCTACCAAATGAAGCTGTGATAAACTGAAATAATATTTTAATCTTTAGGCTTTTATCCCAAACCACATTTTAACTAAATACTTTTAAGGAATACTAGGAAAAAAATTAGAGAAACAGTAGAGGCAGAATTCTGAGTGAACACTGTTATGTTTTTGCTCAAATAGTGCGTTTGAACTCGTGTTCACTTATACACTGACTCTTTTAAGCAGGTATCACATGAGTGGCCAAAAGACAAATGACCAAGATATTGCTTGAGCAACATCTTTCGGAAGCCCCTATTGCTATCTAGATAATGAGCAAAAATTTAAGGCAGCTCAATTAAAAAAAAAAAAGGCTTTTGACTTTAGACTTCTACGTCTACATTGTTACCTACCCCTGTCTGACTAGAAAATACTTTAGCATGCGGTATTGTCCGAGCAGCTAATCAGCAGTGGCCAGATCCACTAACTCTGATATTGATTCCAATGCATCTTGTCTTTGTGGGTCTCTCCCTTTATCTTGGTTAGACCAGACTGAAATCTAGAAATCAAGTCAGAGTCACTCAGTCCTGCAGAAATAGTCAGAGAATGTCTTCCATGTAAGGCAGAAATCCTTCAGGAAATGTGTTTGTGAATATGCTGTTTAGCAAATACTGCTGGGAAAATAATATTTTGTATACAATCTTCTTTGCTAGGTAAACAAGAGTTTTATTTCAGCTACCTCACAGAAGCAGCATCATCTCCTGTGATTGAATTATACAAAAATATAAACCAAAAGCTGTATGCTGGTATATATAAGCTTTAGCACTCAAGAGCAGATTTTTAGGAGAATTTCAAGTAGAACCACTTCCATGATCAGGTAGGGTTTATTCTCAGCATCCCATTACAGTGTGGTTTTTCCTGCTTATACCATATGCACTGCGTACCAGCTTTCCGACATACCAAAAATTTCCCTGTTGTTTCCAGAAAGCCTTAGACAACTTCAGGTTTGTGACTACATCATCATGACTAGATGCTAATTTCAGCATCTCCTAAATATTGAAGACTCTCAAATCCTTTACCAGATACAGCCGCTTGTCTATGAGGCCAGACATCAGTGCTCACTTTTTGGGGTGTTGTGTTTTAGTATGTTTAGCTCATCTCTCCATTTTGCTTACGACATTAATAATTTTTTTTTTGCCTAATGGCAACTTAAGTCCAAACAAACTTCATGAAGATAAGTTTTGTGCCACTACCTCCCTCTAAATGAATTATTTTTTTCTTTTTTTTAATTTCCTTTTTTCTTTCTTTACTTACTCTTCCAATGTCTACAGTTAATCTGAAATATTAGAACTGAGATGGATAGTTCTATTAACAGGATGTTTAATGTAGGCACACTCAGGGATCCACTTCTGTCCACTTATCACTGCTTTGTAAGTTTATAAGGATAAGTATTGTAGAAACATTCCACTCCACTGCTGTTGAAGTTACTGGGGCTCTGTGTGATACCATGGACATAGCTTAAATGAACTAGGAATCTCTTCCCTCTCATCTCTGACTCATTTTATAAGATGGAAAGAAAGGGAAACTGTAAAGCTTCTGAAGGTTTAGAACAAAAAAAAATGAAAAACCTCAATCTACTTCATAAAGATCCACAGCTCTTTGTGTAACTCACTGTTGATGTTGCTACAGATCTCCCTCTGCCCCTGGCCTGCTCCATGGCCTACCTGCACAATTTGTCTTTTTCAGAGTATTTCCAGCTCTAGAGGTATATCAGGTTTTGGTTAAGAAGCTAACCACAGCAGTTCTTCAGCCCTAGGTATTTGTGTATCGGATATATATATAGTACACATACCCTATTTACATAATAATTACAATACCTTGATGTTAGAAATACTCTGACTTGTGACCTGGAATATTAAAGTATGAGAAGTACCTAATATGGATACAAGTAGCTTTTCTCTACCTGCTGTTTACCAGAGAGGCAGAACACAGTAGCTTGGGAACAGCACTACTCTGGGGAAAAAACCCCAAAACATTCCTTCTGGTACAAAATTAACTTATATTTAGGCAATTAGGACTATAGGTATCCAGCTTGTAGGTATGGATTTTTTTCACATTTACTGGAAATATACCTAAACTGATAATTTTATATTTAGTTAACAAAAGCAAAAGAAAAAATAAGGAATGCTCAAATTTAGTTAGGGTATTGTCTCCATATAGATTGCTCTTGCAAGGTAAAGCTGCTTTTAAGTTCACATATCACAGCTTTCCTTAAGTATTCTTGACCTGTATTTTGAAGTGTTTCTGTAATATATGTAGCTGAACTTGTATTTAGATACTTTAAAATTTGAATGTC
>VYXH01000283.1:126956-166015 GCA_013397275.1 Burhinus bistriatus
ACCTTTTAATTACATGCCCAGATAAACTAAATGTTTAATGTATATATCTTTATGTTTTTCAAGCAAGATGAAAGTTTCAGATATTCAAAGGCTTGGCTGTGTTAAAGGGCATTTCTAAAGTAACTAAAACCACACGTGTTGGAACAACTTGTGATTTAACTATCAGTTGATGCTTAACGTTTCGATGAATCTTACAAATCTGTTTGCTTATGGCCAACAAGAGTTAATTTGCAACTAGTGTACTGTTACAAAAGGTATTGGAATCTGCTAAAATTGTAAGCTCAGGAGAGTTACTTGTTCCCATAAAATAATACTTCACTTTTGCATACTAATTGAATTGTATTTTATTTTAAAAGTAGAGACAACTTATTTACCCTGAGGATACATTTTATTATCATTTGAAATATGGAATGTTATTTTGCTTCAGGAGATAAAAGCAATTTTCATCTGAATCCCTCTAGAAACTAGTGCATCAGCTTACCTAGTCATCTGTAACATCTGTGAGGGCTACCTTTCAATAAGCGTTCTTTAGTATTATTAATTTGTGCAAGGCTTGTACAAACTAAATGTTTCATGAAGAAGATGCTTTTTATATTTCTTCTAAAGTTAAATAAGACTAAACTGTAGCTGTTGTAAACAGATCTCATTGGATTTAAAATGATAACATCTTGTGGTGGGTCAGACCTGGCTAACAGCCAAACTCCCACTCAGCTGCTTGCTCCCTTCAGCAGGACAGGGGGAGAGAACAGTAAGAAAGCTTGTGGGTCAAGATAAGGCAGGGAGATTTTTTATCAATTACGAACATGGGCAAAACAGGCTTTACTTGGGGAAAATTAGCTTCACTGATTGCCAGTCAAAATAAAAACATAATTATTAATTCAGGTAGAGGGAAACAAAAAGGCAAATATTAAGGCAACGCCATTCCTACCCCCTTTCCCAGGCTCAACTTCACTCCCAGCTCCTCTGCCTGCCTGCCTCCGCCATGCCCATCCCATCCCTCAAGCAGCACAGGAGAGGGAGCTGCAGTCGGTCCATAATAGCTCATCTCTACCACTCCTTTTTCCTCACACTTTTCCTCTGCTCCAGCACGGGGGCTTCAAAGGCTGCCGGGAATACCTGCTCTGGTGCCACGGAACAGCACCTCCTCCTGCTTCCCACCTTGGTGTTCCCTCTACCGTTTCTCTCCTATTTTCTGCCCTTTCTTAAATGCACTCTCCCAGAGGCACCACTAGTTTGGCTGAGGGGCTCAGCCATACCCTTCCATGGGTTCTTTGGTGCTGGCTGTGTCTGGCACGGGGCAGCCCCAGCCCCTCCTCACAGAGGCTGCCCTGCAGCCCCTCGCTGCCAGCTCCTGGGCACCTGTACTCCAATTAAAAAAATATAAAATTGGTAACTAGAAATTGTACAAAAATACAGATATTTTCACTAGTCTGCTTTCCAGCCTGTAAAATTTTTCTTTTCTAAGTGTTTGGTATCTTCTGTGAAAAGTCCTTCAAACATTTAAAAAAAATCCCCACAAAATCTTATCTGATCTCCTGAGTTTTCATCAGTTTCACAGTCCATGTGGACCTTAACCAATCATAGCTCGTTGCCTAATAGTGTTAATGGTAATTCATTTCTTCTTCTAATTAAACACAGATGTAGATCTAAAATTTAAGAAAATAGGAAAAGCTGTATTCCCCTGACCAGCTCATAATTTCTTTTTTCCACCACACTGCTGGGTCGTTGACAGTACCCCCGAGTCTACCACAGATGCACATTAATTACCCGTTCTCTAATTACTAGGGTACCAGTATAACTGTTCAACCATTCATTAAGCTTTCTTCTCAACTTTGCAAAGCCCCAGAGATGTGTGCAAGAAATGCGCAACTTGGCAATGTTAATTGAACCCTATTAACTCATAAAACATACAAAAACTATAACTATTGACAAAAAATCCTTTTTCCTTTTGTCCACTAAGCACACAACATACAAACAAGCATTTTTGGTGCAATCTGTTTGGACATCCAACAATGCAGCTGCTCACAGATTGTTAATTATTGGGCATACATCAACAGGATTAGGGAAGAGTCCTGGCTATTAAATTACCAGTCTAATTCTCCATTGAAGACATGCATGGAGGCAGTTAGCTATATAAGCAAATCTAAGTAAGATGATTATCTGGAAAGTTAGAATATTAACAAGAAGAGACCTGTGAAATAAATAAAGTTATCAACAACCAGGAAAAAAATCTCAAGCTGTTTTATAATTCATTTATTTCCAGGATTTAAAGAGATGTTCAGTTTCAATGTCTTAAAACATTTTTGCCAACATCATTCACTATTTAATAGGACTGAAGGAAGTGTTATGACGTGAATGAATCAGTCACAAAGAATGAAGTTTTGCTTTTAAATACCTGTATTTTTCCTGTATCTGCCACACCTTTGATCTTTAAGGTTCATTTGTTGTGAAGAGGCCACATTTAACCACCTCCTGTTTTTCACACACTTCTGAGATGTTGTGATGATTCTCATTTGCTCTGGTTTTGTTTTTACATGGTCAGCACCAGCAGCTTCAAAGTCTATCTTTTCTTCTACCTTATTGGTATTGGAACCATTATTACCTATTTCTTGATAAATATATAAGCTAATTCATTAATAGTGGCTTGTAATCTACATGTTGTTTTTCCAGGAGTCAGAATCCACTGATGGATTCTCAGCATTTCTCAATATATTCAGCAAGGTTAATTATGTACCTAAGTGACTTTCCAGTACAGCAGCAATTAAGACCTGGTGTTATTATTACAGATAGATCCAATAGTCCATAAAAATTTACAGTTATTTCTTTCTATTTGTTATGTTACTTATGCCAGAGTAGTCAGTAACTCTTTTCTTGTACTTAGTTGATCTATTAGTACATTTTTAAAGCTTTGTAGAATTCCAAGCAAGGAAAATTTAGGCCCAAACACTCTGGTTCATACAATTAAGTTGAATAGTGAGCAGTTTGAAATACATGTATGAATATTCTGTCTTTAAAGTTATAGTAAAATTAACTGTTGAATAATTGTCATTAAAATAGATGTCACATCATTGTCATATTACTGTAAGTGGTTTGCTAGAACTTACTTTTTTAATAAGTGTAATGTTAAGCTATAATAATAAAACAATCTTTACAACAGGTACTCATTCAAGTTTGACATAAATGAATGATTTCTGCAGTCTATAACAATTAGCTCAATATAGAAATCCCTAGAAAATGTGTGAATTACCATTTTGAAAAGGTATAGAAAATATAAAGGGAGGTGGTTCTTGTAGAGCATTTCTGGATACCACACCACCATGTTGTATCAAATGAGAATCAGCTGAACAACTGCTTTGTGCTAATCAATAAAACAGATTAACTCCATACAGATGATTCTGCTTAAATAAGCATGTGACAATTACTGCAATTAATCAGAAAAAAAAAAAAAAAAGAGAAGACAGCATATGTTGATTGATCCTGTCTAAAGTCATCCAGAAGAACCTCAGCTATCTTTTGCATTTTGAGGCGGTCAAAGAAATGTGCCAGTAAATTGCTCACTTTTGTCTCTGTTCTGTAACATTTACTGTTTCTTGATTTAGGTTTTTTTTTTTTTCCCCCTGATCAGGTAGATCAGGGTTACACCTGATTACAGATTACACTTGAGGGTAATCATACGCCTTTATTAGACTTTTGCTTGATTTGATTATTTGAGTACTAAGTTTATTACGAATTTTTCCTGTCAGAATGAATTTCCTTTGCCCTTCATAATGGGGGACAAAAAAAAAAAGGGAATTAATTACACATTCTGAATGCCTTAAATAGGATGTCAGATCACTGAGAGAATAAAAAACAGAAAGAAAAATAAAAGCCCTAGTAAGAGTCAAAAGGCTGAGATAAAAAATAGCAAATAAAATTACATATAGTACCAGGCACAATTATAAAAATGGCACACCGTGAGATTTACTATCTAAATTCTAGGCAATACTAGAGTTTCCATGGAAGATAACGCCATAGCCAACACAGGCGCAGACCAGGTTTTGGGGACAATGCTAACTTTTGGACTAAACCCACCTGAGGCGTAGGCAATGCCTGGCACCACGTTCCCGTGTCCTAGCGGAACCTCTGCCGGAGGCTGGGCTGCAAACCACCCAGCGCAGCCGGCTGGCCATGTCCGCGGCCCTCCGTGGGGTCTAGCTGCCAGGGCTGGTGGCCAGCCCAGGCCATGGCCTGCCCGGAGGGGCCGTGCTTGCCCTGAGCCGACCCCCTGCCCACGGGTGCTGCTTGCGGCCAAGGTGCTGGCGCTCCGACCCCGCCGGAGCAACGGCCCCACCAGCCTGTGCCCCTGAGCCAGGCCCAGGCCCTGACCTGCAGGCTGACTTCCTGGCCTAGCCTTGGTCTGTCCCCAGGGAGGCTTCACATGGCCGAGGGCTGCCCCAGCTTCCCCCCAGCATGCTCCGCTCCCTGCCTGGGCTGGCAGGAGAGGCCCTGGCTGCGAGGCCCAGCCCTGCCTGCCCTGGCTGCGCCCTGGCAGAAATTGGACAGCAAGTACCTTCAACCTGTTTGGAAATACTATGTGGAACGGTATCCAAGTTCCACATCCTGAAAGTAGTTAGGTCCTCTGGTAATTTGGTAACGTATGCTGTTTCTCATTTGCCATACTTCATGCATACTGCTATTAAAATATGGGAGCATTGTAACATTGTAAAGACCTGATAGCTGAAATGTATGCAAGATTCGCTTTGTAAGTGATTACTTTCACAGTGCATATTGTATTTATCTTGGAGGCACTGTATTTTCCCATTTGTGTCTAGCAGCAAATGTGTTTAGGTTGGCTTAATAATACTGGACTATTCAGAAATATTTGAATGCATGAAAGAATGCATCTTTTTCAAGGAAAATATGGACTTTATATTCTATAAGAGACAAAGTAAAATGAATGTTAGTTTGTCCACTGGCAGTTTGAAGTGGAATGTTAAAATAAGGTTTATAACCCACCATCCAGTGTTCCATTTCTTTGTGCAGTCTACCTATGTGATAGACAGTGTCTAAATTCTGTTTTAATAGGACCGACACTGAGCACAGCAAATTTAAAAGATTGTTTGAACCTAAAATTAGAAGGGAATAGAAAGATGGCAATAAGGAAGGGAAGACGTTTAATATCTTATATTTCTGATTAATGATGCAGTGGACTATATCATACCACTATGGATGTTTTGATGTGAAAATCATCTTTTAATTGGATATTTAGATGAGCTGTATTCTTTATTATTCTTATTAAATTATAGCTGTATATATTACTTTATGTATTAACATCTTGTACAAGGATTTCATTTGCATTTAATTATTTTCTCTGTAAAATGATTCCTGGTTTTGAAATTATTCATTTGTACATTACAGAACAATCAAATTATCAGCCTTACTGCCAAAGATCAATTTGGAACTCTGAGAAGTGTGATGAGGTAGGTTTTCCATCATTAAAATTGCCTACAAATTCTTCAGCGCTGTCAAAATGTCAATGGCTGTTATTTAATTTGTTTATGACTAGCAGGAGTAAATGGGATTGTGTAGTAAAATGGAATTTTCAAGAAAGTTAATCTTTCCACAAGTGGAATGTTGTGCTGGAAGTCTAAGAAATCACTGGAATAAATGTGTCTATTTTTTAATAGGTCTTTGCCTCCTAACAATGCCTAGTCTTAAGACAGGCACAAAAATGTTATGTGGGTTCTAATTGAAAACCTGATGGATTTAAACATCAGTGAAGTTTACCTTCAGCGCACTGGATTGTGAAAAAGAAAATGATAAGAAAGGAAGGCCTAAGCTTAATTTTGTCTCCTGACTTTTTATTCTTATGAGGGCAGTGCTGAGGACGGCAAACTGACAATAATGTATTACAATAGCCAAGTGGTCTCTTATGCTTTATGAGGGGAACACAAATATGTATTTAAACAAAGCTCAGTGAAATTCTACAGTGACTGTTTTTTGCACGCATATTTTTGTTGAAGTGCTAAGAAGCAGTTTTTAACTATTGAAAATGTTACCATCCTATCCCCTACTACCTGTTGTACTGGGGGACAAGACGAGAATTTCTCTGTGCCCGATTTCAGGAGACACTACGCTTTTGTGATTTTTCAGAGAGCTGGAATGCAAGCAGGCAATATTAGAAATCTATTGTTAACACAGCTCTGTAAGGTCAAGTATGTCTTCCTTCTCAAGGGAGGAGTTAGAAAGTGTTGCTTGTAACAGGCATATCCTGAGCTTCTGTAATCTGAAATAGCTGATACAAATAATCATGTTCACCTGGTTTAGAGCAGTGCAAAACATGAATAACTAGTATGTTTATACTGATTGTAACATGAGGTAAATGTGAATCTCACATTTCCTTGGGAAAGAAAAAAGAAGAGAAAAACACTTGCCATTGCCTTTTTTTCTGGACAATGGTTATTCCATATAATCATACAAATTTGGATTTTCAGAGGATTAGGACATACAGGGCAAACCCCTTTATTAAGCCTGAGACATTACTATGACAGCTACTTATATTGTTTACAGTTACTCATGTTTCTTTGATGCCTAGAAATGCATTATGTTTGTGTTCCTATTTGATTTTTTTTTTTTTTAAAAAAATCATGATGTTTTAGTCCTGTTCTGGGCTTGTCTATATGGTGGGAGAGTATGAATGTTGTGGGTTGACCCTGGTGAGCAGCTAAGCACCCATGCAGCCACTCACTCACTCCCTGCTCGACTCCCACCAGAAGCACAGGGAATAGGAAAAACAAAAGCATAAAAACTCATGGCTTCAGATAAAGACAGCTTAGTAAGTGGAGGAAAGAGGAAAAAAACGAGTGATGCAAAGGCAGTCATGTGCCACCTCTCACAAGCAGACTGATGCCCAGCCTGTCTCTAGATAGCAGCCACCTTCAAAACCAAAAGCTCCTCACCTTCTTCCTCTGTCCCTAGTTTTTATTGTTGAGCATGATGTTACATGGCATGGAATATCCCTTTGGTCAGTTGGGTCAGCTGTCCCAGCTGTGTCACCTCCCAGCTTCTTGTCCGTCCTCAGTCTACTTGCTGCAAGTCAGAGGGAGTGGAGAAGACAGAAAGCTTGATGCTAGTTCAACCACTGTTCAGCTGTAGCCAAAACACTGGTGTGTAATCACCACTCGTGTAGCCACAGATCCAAAATACAGCACCATATGGGCTGCTATGAAGAAAGTTAACTCCATCCTAGCCAGACCTGCTACAATGAATTAAGTGATTTAAATCAGCTGCTGCTGTCAGCAAACATGAATTCTGAAAAATAAACCTTAATAAACAAAAGCTACTCTTCTAAAGATTTTTCTTGGGCTGGTGCAACTGCTTTACCCTAACAATAAGGAAGTAATACAGACTGGGGATCTTTACAATGCATGCTCCAACTTGCAGAGGATAATTCCAATGCAGACAATAAGCCTGACTGCCATTTTCAAGAAAAACATTATCCAGTCTGTCCTGGCATTAACACCTCTTGGAAATAGCTTCTATGGAAATACATGTTTTTAACGTCCCTCCTTCCACTGGTCCTTGGCTACCTCAGTAGAGAATGATGATATACAACTGTCAGGTTCTGTTCAGGCTCAGACAAGGAGGAATATCAAGCTTGAAAGATTTCAGTGTATTTTTAGAAAAAAGGTACATTGCAGGATCTTTTCCACAGTCAGTTATGTCCTAAATAGAATTTCCTATTAGCAGAGATAAAAATATAAGTTTTAGATTTCAAATCTGTATTTTAATAAACTTTTTATTAAATCAGGCTAGAAACCTTAAAAGCTTCGGCAGAAAGATCTTTAAGTAATAGGTTTGAGCCAGGTGGCTGTCAACCACAGTAAGCTAAAAATGCCAAATATAAGAACAAAGTTTATTTTGGAATACATGTCACAGTTTACAAATGGTGAGGAGAGTTTACAATTGTGTGGATTTCATGGGAGTTGAATTAGCTGCTAGCAGTTTTTAAGTGGGGGAAGGAAACCTACAAAATTTTCTTTTCCAAATTAGTCATACATGGCAGTAGTGCATTTCTATCCTTCTGCGAAACTCAGACCTCAGTGGGGATTGAATGTCTTTGTCTCTTATAAAAACAAAAGCTTAACTCTGAGAGGCAGCAACTCCTGGCTCTCAGCTCTAGTTGAGATTAGAGATTTGGGAGTCGGGAGCTCAGAATCTGCCCACAAATGTTAGAGGGCTGATAGGGAGACATGCCTTAGATCTGCTTCTCTTGCATGAAGAAATTATTTATTCTCGGGATATCTGTACCAGTAACCAGCCACTTAGAAATACAGTGATGCTGGAAATTATTCTCATATATTTAGGATTTCTTTCAGTGAAGCTGAACTGAATGGAAAGTATGAGGAAAAAAAGATTTTACAGGATTTAGCCTTCAATTGATAGACACAGGTGGTCATACATACGGCTCATGTATGTCGTGTGACAGATAACATGGCCTCACTTTTTATCTCTTTTGCCTTTTGGTGGTTGGTTAGATATTTGGAAAATAAATTAATTTTCAGTAACATTTTTAGCCCATTTCCTCAAGTGGAAATGATGGCACCAAAGTGGAATAAAATTCTTTCTCCTATTAAACATTTTGTAGATTTTTAAGGCAAGAAGATGCCATTACATTTAACAAGTCTGATTTTCTGAATAACACGGACAGGGTTTTGTCTATAATTTCATGTGGCAAGTTTCTAACTTCTGCTTGAGCTTTATGTGTCTTTCACAGAAATATTTGGTCCTAAATTGGGGGCTTTTTAGTGATGGAAAATCCAACACATACCTTACTAAGTGTTTTTGTATGGATAATTATCTTTACTGTTAAAAATTATGCCTTATTTATAGCTGGAAATATATCTAATTTCAGCTTGGTTATTGTTATGCCTTTGTGTACTAGATTTAAAAACCTTGCCTTTGAAAATTTAAGTAAATAGAGCTTTTAAATTTCAAACTCCAGACCTTGAATCAGTCTCATGAGGCTTGTCTGAACCTTTACCAATTTTTCTGAAAACTTTCTGAAGATTTAGGCAGACTAATAGTCTCTCCAGTGTTGTATTCAGAAGAGATACTATCTTCATATTTCTTCTTTTATACAAGCATACTGCAAAGTACCTCTTCTGATGGTATTTATTTGGATTTCTGTTAACTCTTAATGTGACTAATGCTGTTTAGCCTGTATTTTCGAGTGTTAGGATTATGATACAGGGTACTTCAACAACTCTTTGAATTTGAATCATGACAAACATAGGGACTAATAAGAAAGTCAGGATTAGCTTGGGGAACCCGACCAAGTTCTGGTTAGTTAAATATCTGCAAACCTATTAGCTCTAATTTTCTTCTCATCTAGGTTAGGTTCATCACAATGTCTGAGAGCACAGAACTGGGTTTTACCTCACTTATGTATATTTTTTCTTCTAGTGCTAACAGGTATTCAATTTACTTCAACAGTAACAGCACAGGAATTATATAAATTGGCTGCACTAGTCTGCAAAGAGGGGGAGGGCAGAGGATAGGAAATATTCTTCTGATAGCCCATCTGGTCACTCAAATAAAAGTAGAACAATTTGTTTGCAGTGGGAAAATAACCTTTTTCCCCCTGAATTTTAAGCAACATAGGAAAATGGCTCTCCTTTATAATGTAACATTGAGTAAAACAGGCAATTGTCTCTGTCTGCTTCCTATTTCTTCTTTGAATCATCAACAGCCGGCAGAATAGGCAACGTGCTGGGCCAGCGGCCTGATCTTCTAGGTCAGCCAAATCAGGTAAGTTCTCATTCTTAGAACTCCAGTACTATCTTTTTTAGATTTGCTTGTAATGAGATCTTCTCCTTTGCCTACTTTGAATGATTTATGTTTGTTTAAAGAACAGGCACTTGTATGTCCAGTATCTTAAAAAAAAAATTAGGTATCTGTACCAGCCAAATAACTCATAAACATGATACAGCCAACTGCAAAGTGAAGTGAATTGAAGCTGCAGTGCACACTTTTGGGAACGGGGAATTAGCATAGAAGAGACAGATGCAGGCAGATGGCCAGCCGGTTTGCTGGCCAGGAGAGTGCTGTATGATTCCAACCGGGAGTTTCTGCTTTGAGCAGATAGGACCCAGCACATGGAGTATGAGGTCTCTCTGAATGTTCATTTTAATTTAAAAGAAGATCCTTCTACATAGGGTTGCATGGGTTTGCATTGCCTTTTTACAGTTTCTCTGCTGGGTGGGCAAGGGTTAGCAATTACAAAACTGAATGTGACTTCTGTGATATTTTGTCAATGCAATTTTAGTAAAGCTATTGCTGCTTTTACTTTTGAGAAAGAAAATGAGAAAAAAGCGGTAAGTGATCTTCTTTGCTGCAAGTGATCTGATGTTGATTAACGCATTCCTCATGACTATGTCTTTCCCCCTTTGTTTTTAATGGAGAAATGTTTGGTCAGAGTGAGGGGATTATATTTCCAAACAAAGTATACGACGTGTAACAATTATTGCAGTAAAGTCACAGGGCTTTTAAAGGGAGATACTGATTTTACCAAGCCTATGGTTCAAGCTGTCTTTGTAGATGGGAAATCTTTAGTGAATCATATGGTTGTATTTTAGAAGGCTCCCTTTTCAGTTCTTGCTTGCCCTTATGAATAGTTTTTTGATAAGTTCAGAGGTTCTCTTACCAAACAGCAAGTAAAACTAAAATGTTGTCCTTCTAATAGTTCTTCTTACCACTTCTCTCCTGCTTTTAAAGTAAGCAAAGATGACCATATTTGTTAAGACAAGTTGGCTTCATGGGAGCATGGTGAAGAACTTTTTATTTAACCACAGATTGATAAACAATACAACTATGTAAAATCAAGCAAGTGAAAATGATGGTTATTGCATTTCTCAAAGGAACCCTCACTCTGACAAATCACCAGCAAAAACGTTGCAAAACCACTGCCTCTGTGGAGATAATCTGTAAGCAAAAAAATAGATAGCATATACCAAACATAATCCAGACTGTTAGACCATAGTCGATATTCTTACCCTTTGGAGACTGGAAATTTCTAAGCAGTGATAAGCAGAATGGATTGTGTTAAGTCTGAGAGGCTGAATGCTGTGCTGTAGCAGAAGTGCATGCAGGGCAGAGAGCGAGTGATCTACAACGTTGACTACATTTAGCAAGACAGCCTTTCAGTTGCTGTGAGGAGTGGAAGCAGTGCTTGGATGAGGACACCTCTATTCCTTCACTTGCTGAAGGACCTAAGATAAAGCAGATTGTTATGTAGAACCCAGCCTGTTTCATTCAGCAAAGTACACTAATGAATTATGCACTGAAGAGTAACAAAGAGCTTCTTAGTTTGTTTTGAAGTGTGATGTGTTGCAGCTATGAGCCATTTTGCTGTGAGAAAACTGAAATTTAATTAGAAATTGGTTGAGCGATAAACAAAAAAATAATGGATAAAGTGACCATAAGGAGAGTTGCTGGTTTATTCAATAAATTAACAAATAGGAATCCACGTATCTTTATTCTGAGTCTGGTGTCCAAAAGCTGGCAGGTGGCTTTGAGGTGATTTACTCCTGTTCTATCTCCAGAAACGTCTGGTAAAATGACAGCCATATTCAATGCAGTACTTAGCCATGACAGCAATTAGAACTGGCTTTAATGTGTGGCTTGCATTTTGTTCATGGAGGGTCATGATGCAGGTCTGTGTGGTTTTAAGTTCTGAGCGCAGTGCTTCTTTGTGCTAGGCAGTGCATTTTTTGTGTTGTACTTCTGTTTACTTATGCTTCTACAGTTTTATAGACCAAACAGCAGGAGAAAAATTCAGCTGCTGAAATCTGAATGTTATGTGACAAATCCTGATTGCTTAGGTGGCTCATCCTCTGTTTTTTTCAGGAAGATTTTGAATGGAGGAAAGTGTTAATCTTTTAACTGCACTCAAGGTGGTAATGGGGATATTGAAAAAAGAGAGAAATAAAAACTTTGTGCAAAAGCTAAAGTGCGGTGCTTCCCAGCAGCCCAAGAGATAGTTACAGATTGATCTGTAGATAAACAAAATAACAATGGAAATTCTGAGGCACTCATATTTTGAGTACAGTTTGGTAGTGCTGTGTAAGATATTTCATGCTGCAGCAGCACTACATGAACTGAAAAATAGACTTATCTATGTGATCTGAGGAGTTTGAAATTCCCTCATTACGTGATAGAACATGATTTCCTTATGACAGCTGGAGATCAATAGGAAGCAGGAATTGAAAGTACACTTGGACTCATCTGTTCGCCACGGGAAACATGAGGGCTCAGAGGTTTGTGCAAGCATGTATTATGAGGGCCATAACTCTTCTTCCCTTTCTAATGGCAGTGATGATATATCAGAAATCAGCTAACAGCAAAATTCATTTCTGTGTATGTGACAATCAGTTTGTGGCCCACATGATTAAAAAGCAGATGGCAAATGTCCCGTGAGTCCTGAGGTTGGTATGGGCTTTTGTACTTTATTTTTTATGGTACAATATCATGTTCTGGGTGGAATGCATACTGGGACTAGGTAATGGCATAGCAGCTGCTTTGTTGTGCTTTCAGGATGAGAGAGAGAGGAAAACTCCCAGCGCACCAGTGATCTAAGGGTATTGCACACTTTGTTTGAAAAGTCAGCACATGTATATCTGAATTTCAGAAAGATAGCTGACCTCTTCAGTATGGGGAGGACCTTCTGCAACTTATTAGAAGAGGCCTGGCAGCATTCACGGTTACAGGCTGCCAGGCTTTGTCATGAACTGTGGGTTTACTTGGTATGAAAGTACAAGTGGGAAAAACTCTGAAAGATTGAGCCTGCGATGGCAGACACTGGCTTGCTGCTGAATGTCTTCACATTTTGAAGTTCAGGGTATTACTGATATGTGTAGTTTCACAAAGGCGGCAGTCCTTTAACAGATATTTTAACAGCATTTGTTGGGTCATTAGGAGGTAACCTGGTTCAGCTTTCAGTAGAAGATACATCAGAACTAAAAGAGTAGGCAATGTCCTTTTGCTACCAGCTTCTAGAGAGCTGGCTCAGGCAGTTAAAATTAATCATGTATATAAAAGCTGATGGTTGAAGTAACCTAAAGACTAGACAAGTCCAAGCACTTCTTAATTTTTAAGGTCTTAGGACGAAGTCTCTAGTATTTTTTTTAATTCCCCACATGTCATGTTTCTATTCATGCAATTAATGATTTTTACTTCATGAGAAATTAAACCGTCGGTGGGTTTTGGCACAGTTGTTCCAAAGAGATTAGCTTTGTTAGCTGGATCAAGAGCTGTCAATGGGCTGATGAAGATTTAAGTTTTGCAAGTCCTTCCTGAGTGAAAGGATTTTAGTAATGGTTAAGACATCTTACACTAACTCTTTTCTTATAAGAGTGACTCAGCTTGAGGGTGGCAAGCTTGATCTGAAACCATGCAGTTATGTGGTAGGAACATACATTATCTTTTAGTATATCTGGGAGAACACAGCTTAGCTCCCAGAAGAAGTATACAGTGTGAAATAGCAGCATGGCAGTGGCATGGTACTGTGCAAGTTCATGCTTACGAACCTCACGCTGTAGAGCAGCAATTTAAGATAACTTTAGTGTGCTTGGTGAGAAAACCAAAGAAAATAAACTAGTAAAATTAAAGGAGAAAACATGGGAGGATTTTAGGCTGCTCTCATTTGTTGCCAGCCATACTATTTGCTTATCACAAATACTGCTAAGGTAGGTATAGTACTAAGACCTTTGTATTAGAAAGCAATTGTGGATATTATCATGTCACATGAGAAAGCAGATCTTAATGTGGGTATAGAGGTTGACAATATCTGATTATACAGGGGCAATTACAATAGGCCCGGGAGAAATCGTAACAGTTGACAGTATTAGTTTTGAAGGGGGAAGAATACTACTTTGGTCAGGTGTTGAACAGCCACATCAAATGATGCATGTCACTTCAAATAATCAGTTTCTGTATGGTTGAGTGTGTAAGAACTGGTTTCAAAGGTAAAATATGTGGTAACAAACTTCTGGCCAAAGCCTAGTTCCAGGAAGAAACAACAAGGCATTAATGGTGAATCTTTTGGAGAGGACTTGGCCTCAGATCCAGTGGACCAAGTATGTTCCATCTTTGGCCAAATAATTACATTCAAGATAAAACGTTTTTATGAATAGAGAAGAATATGTGTATATAGTATACTTATCCTCATATGTCATATAAATATATGCACAATATTAAGTTATGGTCTGCATCTTCCTTCCATGTTTGCCCTCTGCCCATCTGACTGAGTCAGTAAGGAAAGAGTTTGGGTTTTTTTTGTTGAAAGTCTGATTTTATTTAGCAAAACATGCAAGGAAAAAAAGCTGATATGGCTTGTAAGTTTGGTAGTTCTGTTGTAGAGATATCATCAACAGAGACAGGAATAAATGGAGTAAGTGATGTTAGATCCCCTTTAGTCTAACAGATTTGCTTAGGTTCTGTAAATGCCGAAGGAACTTTGCTAGAAAGAAATGAAAAACATTAAATACATTGAAAATACAAATTAAAAGTCCAGACTTCCTGGAAATGTGAATATAAAAACCGTGAAATCCCAAAAGGAGGCCTTAACAAATAGGCATAGCATTTAAACTTTAGGCTCAGAAGTACACGGCAATTGTATGTGGTGTAAAAGAAGCATAACAAGAAATCCTCTCAGAAAGCCATATAATTTTCACAGCTCTGTATAGACTGATGGATTACAGTCAGTATATTTAGAAAAAATTACTGAAGATTCTGAAAGATGATTTTATGCTCAAATGATAATGTGGAAAGAGATATATGTGGTGGTCTAACTGAAAAAGGATGCTTAATACAGTAGTTGAAGATCCATTAATCTTTACTACTAGTTCTGAAAGAAAAATAACATGTAGTTAATAGGCTCATTGTTGAAATTAATGACAAAATCTGCCTGTTGATTTGATATTCTAAACGTGTCAAATAGATGTACAAACTTTTGTGGTATGCTTTTTTCAGAGAATAAGCCCTCCCCCTCCCCCTCCTTGCATGGAACATAAAAAGAGGCCTTATTTTTCTTGTTAGAAATATTTTCATTGTGATACATTCAGCTGAACACAACAAAGATGTACATCAAATTTAAAGTACGCCCTGCACAAATAAAGAACCCAAAACCCCCTACCTCTGAACTGCCAATTTCAAATGGCTGCAGAAAATCACATTTGTTTCTGATAATATGTAGGTTGATAAACGATTTCCTATATTAAAAAACCAGTTACAATGTCTAATAAAATGGCAAAACTACATTGCCAATACTTTTTTTGTATACATTTGACAAGAAATTACATCGTGACTTTAGCCATTCAGCTGAAGAAATGAACAAGTTCTTGGTCTTTTTGCTCTAAGTCTCATTCAGTGAAGACCATTCTTTTCTTTTTTCTTTTTTTCTTTCCCTATTCCCCTCCCCCCCTTAATAATTTGATTAATCATTTCAGTTACATGTTTCCACTTGGCAGCCTCCGGAATCAAAGGTTCTATCTCAGCAATATGTCAAAAACAATGACACCGCAAAGGCTTGACTAAACCTTGACATGACACTAAGTGAGGAACTTTATCTCTTGAGACAACTGAGTGGATTAGATTAAATGAACTTTAAGAGGAACTTTAGAGCTACAAGCATAACCCACACAATCCATAAATATTGAATATATCTGCAAATGTGCACTGTCTAGCACTACTGCTTAATTCCAAATTTATATTAATTCTATTTAAGAATTGCCCCATGTCTTTATAACCCTACATAAATTAAATGAAACAGCAACTAAGTAAAAAAGAAAGGCATTCACGAAGTGTGGAAAAATTATAAAGGTAGCTTAAAACTACCTCTTCTGTAAAATCCATCAGTCATTTCAGAAATTAGTCATCCTAAAACCAGCAAGACTTGTTATGCATGTAAATATGCTTGTGCAGAGAGGGTACCCGGAAGTTTCTATTAAGCTATGGTCTTAGAAATTCCATTCAGTGTTCCCAGACCATCCATACTTGGGTTAATATGTGGTTGGGAGTGTGTTGAACAGGAAGGAAGACTCGAGTTTTCTCTTCTGGTCTTCCTGTCGTTTCTACACAGCGTGGGTTGAGGCACTTTGGCTTGGGTACCTTCCTGGAAACCTGTGTGACAGATCTGCATTTGACTTTGCTCTCTGAAAGAATGTGATAATTTTAGTTTTTCTTGTCAAATGGCTTTTACCTTATATATATAAATATTTTTTTTTCTTTATAAACCAGAATTTGTTTTTGTGGAAGAGATTAGGCAGCCTCTTCTGTGACATGGAACAAACAGATGTGAATGGTGTGTAGGTGTGAATTGTGTAAACAGTGCAAATCATGAACAGGTGTGAATTTAGGTGTGTAGGGATTTGCCTACAGTTCCCTTTTGTTTGTAAACCTGTAACTTCTATAGATTAGCAACGAGACAGAGTTTACTATCTTTTTTTTGTATATTTAATGTCTTGTGGTTGACAGTATTTGTATCTTCCACATGAGGAATGAATTCCACATGAATTCACCCCACCTAACTTCAGCTAAACAAATACCAGACCTGCATGTTAAGGTATTTATCTTGGCTCTCTTTGTAACTAAGAGAGGTCTTAGAATGGATGATTTATCCCATTTACCTTAAACACTTATTTTTATGTGTGTGGGTGCGTACAGGCTGCTATAGGTATTTATCTGTTTTCATCAACTGCAGAGTAAGGCTAGAGGTCTGGCTTAGACTATAGACCTGCTTTTAAAATGGATTAAGTTAGGTGAGGTGAATCCATTTTAGGTGCAAAATGAAGTCAACTAATTACTGGAGTTAGTTCCTTAGCTTTAAGGTCATGCTCCTTCTGCATTCATAGAGATCAAAAGGTAGAACATTCAGATACCAAAATTTATAGAACCTGTGGACAGATAAATTTTTATGTAGGAAAATGGAGACACTGAAAGAGACCAAGAATATTGATACTGTGGGCTACATAATTTTCTGAAGCATCCCTCAGCAAATACATGCCATAGTCAAGACTGTATATGTTATATGGTGCTGTTTTTTTTCTACATACTTCACTGGCTAGCTACCTGCAAAATAAAAGTATCAAAGTTCTGTTCTTTCTACAACACTGTTTTAAAATACACAGTAGGATGTAAAATATTTTGTCAAGCTGTCTGTTTTCAACATTAATTCTGATCTTTAGTTACATAACCACATAGTACCATCATATGATGTATCATCCTAAGTACTGACATTAAAAGAGTTATTAATGAATTTGCTTTCAGATTGCTGATTAACTTTTCATTTTTCACATATCTTATGAATCTTACACAAAATTGCTATTTTGGTAAGAGGTATGTTACACTGTATTTTGTGAAACTATGAGCATATAATGCATCGTTGTCTAAGTATAATATTTCCAGGGTCTAGGTTGTAAGCAAAGAATTAGTAAAGTTGAAGTTGCAGGTGAAATTGTCAAATGGTTTTTAGAAGGATGGATTTATTACTATCCTGGAGAGGCTATTTTAATGTATTTATAGATATTTTTGTAGATACTTATGTGTTATCTATGTTTAATAGATATGTAATCTATGCTGTGATTAAAACAGCAAAAGCTATGCCGCTGAAACATATTTCTTCTTAAAATATTTGAAAGGCAAAGGAAAAAGAAACAATCTTTCAGCAAATTATTTCCTTATGACCCAGAACATTTTAGAGAGAAATTAGTATTCTCTCTAACAAAACATATTTTTATGGTCTGCATTTCATTGGATATTTATATAGATGAGAAGCTGATGACCGAGAAATGGGACTGTAAACTTCTTCCTGAGACACATGGTTAATTGAACTTTTTTCAGTAATAAAATGTACATGTTTCATTTAAAATAAAATAATAAATCTGTCTTTATTTCAGAATAGTAAACCAAAGTCCACACATCTCTAGGGGTAGCTGATGACCTTAATAGGACTGCTCACAGAAAAAGATACTGTTTAATATGTGTTAGAGTCATGTCTGCCAACAAGTAGTATTTTTACACATTTTCTGATTGAGAAAAGTAATTCTTGTGAGATTCAGAAATGTTTTAGAGGTCTACTTGTTTTATGACTGTAAGCTGTGATATTTTGGAGGATCCAAATTTCTTTTTTCTTTTTAAATTTTACCCACTGTCTTCTGTTTGCATAGCCACCTCTTCCTTTAATGAAAGAAATAAACATGCCATTATTTTTCTGAGCTATTCAAAGGTCAACAATCTATTTTCTATTACAAAAATAATAAATTGTCTGTAACTCATGCCATTATGGCCACCCTTCTGACATGTGCCATGAAGAGCAGTAGCTTCTGCCACGAAGCAGGAGCAGTATATGCTTAGCTCTGTTAATTTTATTCTTTAGCAGAAGTCCAGAAAGACACTTTTAGGCATCTTTATTACCTTCATAAAGGTTTTAAAATTTGTTGTTATGTAGCCTAGTCTTTCTCTTGGGGTAGTCTAAAGCAACCCTCAACCAATTTCAATTATAGAAGGATCATATAAAGGAAGTATTCGTGTAAATATAACCTAGTCTTGTTCTTGGGGTAGTCTAAGGCAATCCTCAACCTCATCCAATTATAGATGGATCATATGAAGAGAGTACTCATTTAAACATAGCTGACAGGTTCACAGATAACTAGAAACTAGTAGATCATCTAATCTTACTGCTGAGATAGCATAGGCCATAGGATTTCATCACTGAGCCCAACAGTCTAAAGAAAAATGCCTTCTAGAAAGCAATCCAGTCTTGATTTATAGGAATGAAAAAATCTGTTGCTCCCTTCAGGCATTTTGGCAAACAGTTTCATTTTCCCTGTAATTTGCCTGTATGATATTTTAATTTGGTCACATTTATCAACTTTATATGAAACATATGCCTTCTGGGATAATATTTCTGTATTTTTTTCTATAAATAAGACATTACAATTGAAACAAAATAATTGTATGCTATGATGGTGTCTCAAAATAGGCTGGAATATGCTCTGCATGGTAAATAGCAGAACTCTTTCTTTGTGTTCTAGCTTCCTAGACATACAAAGCATACACAATGTACCAGTCTAATTAACTCATAAGGTGCAATCACATGTCCACTGGTTGAGGGATGTGATTTGGTTTTTAGTTTGGTTATTGGACCACAACATGCTAGTAACACCCTCTTTTGCAAGTTCTCTAATATTTATATTTGCTTTGTAGAAAATCTTTGATCCTTTGCTTACGTTTGTGGAAAATAAATTACCATTGTTTATCAGAAGCTCCAAAGACTGAGAGAAGTCATGTGTTGGAGAGCAGGATAGCTTAGGATGTTACAGAATTTAGGGTTCTGGCCATACAAGACTGATGATAGTCCTGTACATATTTCAGCATTCACTTTTTTTGCATTAATTTTATTTTTCTATTTAAAATGAAGACTGTGATTGCAGAATTAGTCATCAGAGTGATAACACATATTTGTTAAGATGATAGTGAACATAAGCAATGCTAATCTGATGTCTTTTTACAGACCATACTTTGCTCAGCTTAAAACTTGGTAAAGATGAAGGGGTTTTTTGTTCATTTTGTTCATCATTTCTGTGATAGAAATGGAAAAGCAAATACTTTGAACACTATAGAGCGTATATCAGTAGAACATCAAGAAAGAATCTAATACCTGTGGAAAGCTTAGGGAAGTTCGCCTTGTTTAGTCTCCATATAAAATTTCAGGATGTCACTTTGAATTATTAAGGTGTTTTCTATTTGTTTCTTAAAACACTGGAAACTTGATGTGGGAAAAGAGAATAGAGGTCTCTGAGTTTCAAACTATTATGAAACTGAATGGGAAGCAATTTTAAACTCCCTTGGTAATCTCTCACATACCCATAAATATATCTTAAAGGATGCTTTCTGTAATAAATCACTATAATGTAGGTCTTATATCTGTCTTAATATTATAACATCTGGGAGCAAAATAGATGTGAGCTTGTAAAGGGATTCACATAAGAGACTGTCTTCATAAGTCTGTAGTATGCAAATGTAATGCTTATAGCTGCAGCATTCGTTGCAGAGATGGTGGGAAGTAAAGAGTGAGCAAAACACAAAATTGTCCTGATACTTTTAATGTTGGTTGTCATAGAACTCAAGGGGTGTTTAATTCATGACATTAGAAGCTATTAAAAACACCAAATTTTTATTATGATTAAAACTTTAATTCACCAGTCAAGAAGTTGGTTTACCCTCAGACTTACTTTCTCCAACTTCGAACTCTTGTGTTGTGAGGATTAAGTAGGCATTTTTGTATAACACCTCGAAAATATAAAAAGCAAAGTACAGATATAAACACTTGTCAAATATATCTAGAAAAAATTAAGGCATACTAGAATCACTAGTCAACTTTATTACCTTTCTTTTTATACAGGGGTTGTAAATAATGAAACTACTGCTCCTTCAAAATTTTTTCTCTCCTGTTTTGCTAAAGGGCCTCTGTAGAACCCCTTTCTTGCAGCTCAGGCATAGATCTTCATAAATTGTGAAGTTGCTGCTATTGATCTAGCTATTTAAAAAAAAAACAACCTTCAAAATTTAGACACAAGTGAAATGTAGGTATTATTGTTAAATAGCCATCAATCCTTGCCGCATCATCGTTGTTTCTTTTCTTAGGTGTCCAGAACCATTCAAATGCTGCCATAATACAGTATGCCACCCTAGAAACAGCTCCTTAGTTAGAACAGTGTCTTAAGGGTACAGAAACACAACTGCTTTATAGTAAATTTTGCGCTCTCCCCCCCACTTTTACTTGAGTAACTTTTCCTCCACTTCAGTATTGAGCTAGATGAAAAATTATCTTGAATATTTAACAGATACTTTACTTCATTGGGGTTTTTTTTTTTCCTCATCAGCTGACAACATATTTGTTACTAATGTTTCCTTTTCTTTCTCAAACGTGTACTAAATAACCAGATGTCATTGCATTGCATCTGAAACCTGTATTATCTGGAAAAGAGTAGTCATTACTGATTGTTTTTAAATGCTTTGGGTAAGACAGCATTTTTCAACGAAATTCCAGAATATTGTTAGAGCTGTAGGCTCCAAGGTAGTGAAGGGTATGGGTTGAAAAATAAAAGCTTGAGATTTACTGGAAGATAGTAGGATGCACATAACTGAGCAGCTATGTTCTTAAATGGGCGGGTTTAGTGTCGATGGGCTTGGATAATGAAGTAGGATTTAGTACTGTTAAATTTAAATTATAATAGTAAGAAATGACACACCATATTTGTCACAAACAAAAATAAAATTGAATAATAAGCAAAAAATTAGTATGTCATCAGTGGGCATGTCAGAGGCTGTGGGTCTGGGCAGACTCATCAGGCTGAGAAAGGGCCCAGGCTGGTATTTGGGTGGGGAAGCCAGAGTGTGCAGTACCTATGAGCCAAGCGTGTGAGTGCATGCATCTGCTTGCTAGCGAGCCCCAAGCTGTACCAGGCAGCGAGTAGGGTACCAATGGGGAGGGTAAGAGGGCCTGGGAGCTGGTCAGGGGGGTTGGACAGACAGAGGGGTCATGTCAAGGGATCCGCTAAAGTGCATGTGTGTGTGACTTGAGAGTGTTGAGTGTGTGCGGTCAGTAAGGAGCTCCAGTCTCTACCAGCTGAAGAGGAGGAGGGGACTTGGCTGTCTGTGCTTGTGTTCATGTCAGTCCTGCATGTAGGTGATGCTGAAGGCAGCACCTTGTCTGTGGCAGCCTGTGTAACTGGCCCTGTTGGTGTCCTCTGTGTGTGTGTTTGGGATACACGCTCAGCATCACTACTGGTTGAACTTGCAAATGAGAAAGCAGCAGCTGCGTCCATTGACTGGGGATGGATATCTCTGGATCTCCAGGCTGGACAGCAGGGGCTGGCAGGAGGAGTCACTGGGCCCCAGAGCTGCTGGAGGTAGTGGCCACTTCTGAAATCCCTTAACAAAACGTAATCAGAATACTTACAGCCAGCTCCCAAGTTTTCCTTGTAAGTTTTTTTTTTCTTCACAAAAAGCAATTACACTGATGAAAAAGCACATTAATCCCCAAAGATTGTTAATCTTTATAATTTTATACTACCGTATAGCCATAAATATAAGAAAAATCCCTAAAGCTCTGTTTAAAAGACAGTGTCTTTGATGAAAAGACAAAAAAGTAACTACAGAACAAATCAGAAAAAAACCAGAAAACTTAATATTGTTGTGAATAAAAATCAAGGTCAAGTTTATCTTGTAGCAAACAGAAGGAATATTAATTAAAGATAAAACTTCCACAAGCTAAAATAATCTTGTAATAATTTTCTAACATAAAGATACCATAATCCACCAAATCATTACCTGTTCCTATTATATGTATATAAAAAAAATCATGGGGTTCTTTATCCAAATGGAAAATTATACAAATGGTGCAGTCGTTGTGCAATATTCAGAGCTCATGTAGTGTTCCACTGAAGTTTAGAAGGCTTGGTCAACATGCAGGTTTTCTGGTTTTTTTTCCCCCACTGAACAAGAGAATTATAGCATGGGAATCTACCTTAGTAAATAATCAGTGACAATTTTCAAACACTCATTTATTTATGCTGCATAGTTTAAAGGTCTTCATGCTTATTTTGGTATTCACCATAAATGTATATATACATTTATATAAACTCTAATTGGCTGAGCAAAAAAAAAGCAAAATTCTTTGGTAAGAGAAGATAATTTGCATTATATCAGATATTAGACATGATGATAGGTAGCTGTTATGAAAGACACTAGGAAGTTTATATACAGAAAGTGATAACATTTATTTGCACCAGTTTTATTCCTTGACATACGGTGCTTTAGCTTTCATAATTGCCAGTGAGGTTTAACTTTCTCTTCATATTATAGAATCACTGAATTGCTTTCTTTGGTGCACTTACTGCTCTTCTGATTCTGTAGTCAGGCATTTTCTGTGGCTATCACAATTCCTCTGAACCTTGAATAAGTGAATCACAGAATGGCTGATGTCGGAAGGGATCTCTGGGGACTGACTAGCCCAACCCACTCTGCTCAAGCAGGGCCACCCAGAGCTGGTTGCCCAGGATCATGATCAGATGGTTTTTGGATATCTCCAGGGATAGAGAGTACACACCCTCTCTTGGCAACCTGTGCCAGTGGTCATTCACCCTCACAGTAGAGGATTTTTTTCTTATGTTTAAGTGGAATTACTTGTATTTCAGTTTGTGCCTCTTCTTTTTTCCCTGCATACCACTGAGTGGAGCCTGGCTCAGTTTTCTTTATAACCCCACTTTGGTTATTTATACACATTGATTAGATCTCCCGAGTCTTCTCCAGATTATAGTTCCAGCTCTCTCTCAGCTTCTCCTCATGTGTTGATCTCCAACTCCCTAATGTTCTTCATGGCTCTTTGCTGAATTTGCTAGAGTATGTCCATGTCCTGCTTGTACTGGCAATTCCTTTTGCTGTAGGAATTATGTATCTGATTTTTGTGCTAAGCAGTAAGATAACGTACAGAGTGATTTTCAAGTACCCAAAACCATGAAAAGGCCCAAATCACTACACCTAAATCTGAATTTCTGGTACCTCAAAATGCAACAGATATGCTAAAATCAAGATTTTGACCAGTAATTATTAAACTGCAAGCCCATCAAATAAATTCTTATTTGATGAGAACTCAGTAACGGAGGTGGTGGCGGGGAATGTAATTCAGTAACTAGTCAACTTACAATTGCCAGGCCAGAGAAGTGAAGATCATATGATATAACATGAAAACATTTGAATGGTCATACTGGTTTAGACTGAATGTCTGTCTAGCCCAGCACCCTATCTTGCTACTTAGAAAAAAATATAAGAATAATACAAAGCTTACAGTGATGTTTTTCCTACATTCTTTCATAGTTTTCTGCAGCTGGCAGTTCAGTGAATCCCTAAGCCAGGAGTCCTTGCATTTAGTAAGTGATGGACTAATTACTCACAAACTTCTTTTCCATGATTTCTTTTCTAGAGTGTGAAGGGGCTTCATAATCTAATACATATCTTATGAAGAGCCACTGCATTAGTATTTGTTCCAAAGCTTATGTAATTTCTGATTTTTTTATTTTTTTCTCAAAGTAAAGAGATTAAATTCACTGCCTTAAATGCACATGCATCTTTATTTATTCAAATAAACTGAAACTCTCAAATTTTCCTACAATCTCTCATAAGCTTCTAGGATTTGCAAAGCTAAATTTGGTAATTAATTGCTTGTTAGCCATTCTCTTCATAATGGCCAATATGTTATAAATTGTTAGCAGAAATATCTCTGTTCTAGAACTGTTTAGAGAATATAATTCCCAGGGAAGGAGGGAGAAGACTTAGCAAAAATTAACATTGAACTTATTTTTTCTGAAACTGTTCTAAACTGATTTAAATATCCTGGTGTGCGGAAGTCAAGTAGTCCTTATAGTCCAGTATCCTGATTGTGATACTGACTTATGTAAAAAGTTTCATGGTTGTATGCAAGAACATCTAAAGTAGTAATGTAAATATCTAGAGTAAATTAGCCCTAGCATTAGACTTAAATAATTTAACTATGTTCCCCCCCAACACTTTCTATTAAATTTATATTTTTTTCAAAGTGCATGTCCAATCCCTTTCTGAATCTTTTTATGTTCCTATCTCAAGTACAGTGCTTTAATTGCTTTAATTTCCATTCAGTGTTTTTCTCTGTCTTTTTCTTTTAGGAGATACGAATAGAATGTTCTGCATGTATTGTTTCTACACTGTACTTGCTTATTTTGTCGTGTGTTCTCTTACTCTTCTTTCTAAGAGTAAAAACCAAAAGTTTCTAGGTTTTTCAGTTTCCTTTCACATGAGACTTTTTTCATCTCCTTAATCATTGTTGCTATCCTCCTTCACCCTACACCTAGTATTCTTCCATAAATTGAGTGGCAATTTTCTATCAGCTACTGCAATGAACCTAGAGTTTTAGTTATATGTACATCTCAGCAAAAATGCAACAACAATAATGATGGAAACTGTATCTACCATACAAGGTCAATTTTAACTGATGCTTCTATTTAGAATAATCAACTCTGCCTCTATATAAGTAAATGGAGGCTACTAAGCATGCAGAAATGAAGCACAACTATCATGTAAATAGTTTAGAACCTCATCCTGTGTAAGTGTTGTATACGTTTATTGTTCATTGAAGTTAATAGGTATGGAGGTCATTCACTGGCACTTTAAAGCATGAGGGCCTTATTTCACATTAATTATATTTACACTTTATTTTTGTTTCAGCTGTAATATTAAAGCACTTCAAAGGAAGGACTAGTTACCATAACTCCAATTTGCCATGTTTCAACTGTTTTATTTCTGTATGCAATTTAATAGCTTTGGCTTTTCAGTGTTTGACCAGATTTGGTTTAATGCTCTCTTCATGTTTATCTGTGCAGTGAGGACAAGAACTAGTTTTGATCTGGTAACTCAAATGTACAACTTCAAATTCTTTGCTGGAATTTCAGTACTGACAATTATAACTAAAATGTTTGAAAGGAGGAAGAAACAATTATAAAAAGAGTATGAGAAAGTCATGAAAAAAGACCAAAATCTGATTGCTATTTTGATCAGTGATATAGATTGATCTTCATTAAAATCAAAGTTTTCATTAATGCACAAGGAGTAACTTCAAACTGTAGCTATATGGAGTACTCTTTTAGTAAGGACGACGTGTTTGAAACAAACTTTTTTTAGAGTTAAAAGTGGCTAATTTTAAAAAGTCAAACTGCATGCTAATGAAAAAGCACACACACTAGTTAGAATTAAGGAGGAAGGACAATTAAGGAATAAGGACAAAATATTTGCAAGTGCTACAACAGCTGTTTACAGACATGTTATGAAATGGTTTAGAATAAATTATACATAGAAATGTAATCAATGTTTAAAATAGTTTGCCACGTATAGATGTATCTTACAATATAGTGTATAATATGCATAAACATAATTTAGATATAGGAAACATTTAATAGCATAGTTATTATGCATATACTCTCAAATATAGAAATATAATAAGATCCAAAACAAAAAAAGTGGACAAATACTAGTATTCAACAACGTAGTGAAAAACTATTAGATGTAAGAATGTAACTTAAAAGTAATGTTCAAATGCTGTTTGTTATTATACATAAAACTATAATAAAGCAGAAAGGATAAAAGTTAATTCAGGTTTTTGCAAATACACCAAAACCAGAAAGTATTCCAGAAAGTCTGAGAAGCCAGATAGTGATAAAAGTAAAAAAGGCTACTTAATATAAAAGCAGTATAAGCTCCTTAAGGAGTGTGAATTTTCTGTAGTGTTCAACAAATAGGATCCAGTTCTCAGCTTATCATTCAGCAATCTGGCTATTAAAAATAAATTGTACCTATCTTGGATTACTTTTTCTCAAAGCTAGAACAATTTTTAAAATTTACATTTTTTCACATCTAATAATAATAGTGAGAATTACTGGGGTAGGGAGATAATGGGAAGTAAATAATAGATAAGAAATAGAAAGAATACCTCAGAAAGAGTTAACATAAAAATCTTAAAAAACCTGAGTACTTACATGTGTGTGAGTCAACTCCACAGTCAGAATTAAATCAACTCCAGTGTGAAATAAAGAACAATAGTAAATATTTTCCTCATTTTAAGATATGCTTTTATGCTATAACCTTGACCGAAGAAATTGATGCTAGTACAGCAGATAATTTGTAAACCAGAATTTCCTGCTTTAAAGTACTCAATAGAAAATTACCTTTGTGACCTTAGAGTCATGACATGCTAGACTTCCATGAAAAGGAAGACACAGAACATTGTGCATTCTGCCAACTATCTTCTGGTTTAAAGTATCTAATGGCTGATAGAATCAAGAAAATTTAAATAGATAATTAAAGCATTTGATTTTTTTACCAATTAATTGACTAGAATAATTACCACACTCAGCTTTCTTATGTGGTGTCTTCTCTATGCATTCTTTAATCACATGGTCATATTCAGCTGGCTATGATTTCCTAAAGAGCAGTTCATAATATTAAAATGCAGTTAATTAGAGACGAAAGGTAATCTTGCTAAGCTCAGCCTGAGGATATTCTTTGATTTTAAAGGGTTGACTTCTTATCGGAATTTGACAATAGGATTATTTAAATTTATATAGACTTTTGTCAAACTGTTTAAATGTGTAGCTCATAATTTAACTTATAGTTGCACCAACTTGTTAAAACAGATTTGTTACAATGATAAAATAAACTCATTGCACGTTCTAACAATAACGAGCTGTGAGTTAGTGACAGGGAAGATGTAAGGTGAATATGTAACTTCCTTCTGTGCTTCGCTGAGTGATAATTCCTGAAGCAAGCTTCTTGGCGCAGAAGTTTTACCTCTTCTTTACTGTTCATACCTTCTGTCTCATTACAGAAAAACTCAACCTCTTTTAATCTCACACCATGATCGTTTCCTCCATCTCTTATTGGTTTATCATTGCGCAGATCTGAACTTCTAAAAGCTCAGAGAAAATAAGAATAAACGCGTGTCACAGGAGAACCTCTAGGTAGGGCAGAGGCAAGAACAGAAACACTCAGTGGTATGTAATTTAAAATTTGTTTACTAGGAAAGATGGATACAGTGGGTGGATTGCGAATTTTTTTCTAAGACTTCTATTCTATGGCACTTGCACTTTAGTCTCACACAGACCAGGGCCCTAGCCCCTCTGGTCTAGTGTTGACCAGCACAACGGACCCAGGAAATGGGGCATTCACTCTAGAATCATAGAATCAGAGAATCGTTTAGGTTGGAAAAGACCTTTAAGATCACGCAGTCCAACCACTGACCCTACTCTACCAGGTCTGCCACTAAACCGTGTCTCTAAGCACCACATCTACATGACTTTTAAACACATCTAGGGATGGTGACTCCACCACCTCCCTGGGCAGCCTGTTCCAATGTTTGATATCTCTTTCAGCGAAAAATTTTTTCCTAATGTCCAGCCTAAACCTCCCCTGGCACAACTTGAACCCATTTCCTCTTGCCCTATCGCTAGTTACTTGGGAGAAGAGACCAACCCCCACCTCTCTACAACCTCCTTTCAAGTAGTTGTAGACAGCAATAAGGTCTCCCCTCAACCTTCTCTTCTCCAGACTAAACAACGCTAATTCCTTCAGCTGCTCCTCATAAGACATGTTCTCCAGACCCCTCACCAGCTTTGTTGCCCTTCTCTGACATGCTCCAGCACCTCAATGTCCCTCCTATACTGTGGTGCCCAGAACTGAATGCAGTACTCAAGCTGCGGCCTCACCAGCACTGAGTACGGCGGCACGGTTGCTTCCCTATTCCTGCTGGCCACACTATTCTTGATACAGGCCAAGATGCCATTGGCCTTCTTGCCTACCTGGGCACACTGCTGGCTCATATTCAGCCGGCTGTCCACCAGGACCCCCAGATCCTTTTCTGCCAGGAAGCTTTCCAGCCACTCCTCCCCAAGCCTGTAGCATTGCTTGGTGAACCTAAGTCCTGGCTGGTGGACTGGCCCTTAGGCATAGTGCTTGCATCCCTGGCTCAGCTTTCTGCGGAATCTTGGACATGGCGAGAGGGTAGTTATTTTAACTATGTATTGCTTTCTAAAGTAGACTGTTGGCAGAAGCTGGCAATGGCTTGGCTGGTCGTGTGGCACCAGGCTAGTCTCATTGACATTCTCCATACTGAAGGTCAATGAATGGTTTTCATAACGGTTTCTAACATGTTCTGGTTTCCCACCAGAGACATGGCACAGGCGAGGAGCCAGCAACAGTTACATAACAAAGTTAATCTACTGCTTAATTGCTTTTCCAGCTTGTACTGGATTAGTTCAGTGAGTCAGAACTGGGCAGATGTAGTAGTCTCACATACTTGGGGCTTTACCCTGTGACATCCATCTGTGCTACCTGATGATAATGACAAATAAATAATAATCTAAAGGGCTCTCCTGTTCTTTGCATCATTATACAAGACTTCTAGTTCATGCATATGAGCCGCATATATGCCAGCAGTGGTGGGAAAACCATCTCTGGGGCAGAGATTCAGTGACATAAATGGAAGTAGCCTTACTAGTATTTGGATAACATCTGCTCTTTCAAGCCTGTGATGAAAATGTTTAGAGTCTCATTGTCGAAGGGCGAAGAAAGGAACACACATATGGGAAGCTACAATGATGCTCATGTCCTCCACTGATAGCACTATAGTTCTATCTGTTGTGCATTTCTGTGGATCTCATCTTTTCTCACAGGCACGTGCATTCATATTCCGCAGAGTGCAGAGTCCATAAGAACAAAAGAAAAGTATCTTCTAGTGGATAAATTATACCTTTTCTTGAAAACCAAAATTTTCTGGTTTGCTGAGGAATTAACATGTTCCTGTGTATTTTCCACAAATTTGAGGTTTTTTTTCTGCAGGTGTATTTACTTCTGGTTAAGTAAACTACTATAGTATTTAATGAGAAGCCTTTGCCATGAATGACAAAAATATCATTTTATCTAAAGAAAAGTAAGGTCGTGAGGCTATTTTACAGTGAGACAATTAAAACAAATTTTAGCTCAGTTATTTGACTGTCATATCGGTTGAAACTTCCTGCCTTCGCTTTTCACGTATCTTACAATTCTATTGTTTGTCGCATCTGTCATTCAGCCAATTAAATTCATATTGAGAACAATCGTTGTGAGGGAAGACAGTGTCATTCTAATGAGCTCCTATTATTGTTTACATTCTTGTACACTAAGTGGACTTTCAAGAAAGTATCGGAACCTGACAGCAGAAGGAAAGTATTCTTGTTAGTGAAAACTAAGATGAAGACATTGTCTTTCTGAGATGCTGAGATTTTTCTTCACAAACTGTGAATTTAGATGTCCTTTATGTTCATCTATAATTGCTAAGTCTCTGTTATTTGTATTGACATTTTGAATGAATGTAGTCAAATCAATATATCTCAGTAGAGGTGAATTTTTAGAAGTAAATGATGTGTACAGGGTGTGAGAATGATTGTTTTAGTGTTGATCCAATATAAACTGCTTAGTGAGAGTTACACTATTCATTTCAATTATGCTATTCATTTAAAGCTATTTATTTAAATTAAGAATATTTCTTTCTAAATGAAAAGTTTAAAGTCATTGACTTTTGTAAATTGTTGCTAAAAGTGACAAATTAACGTCATATTCTATAAACAATACAATCTTTTACTTATGTAATAGCAACCCCATTGGCTGACAAGTTGGAGACTGGATGAGATTTAGAAAGAAGCAGCTGCTAGTGCTTTTATTAAAAAGCCATGTTTCTACTGACAAGAAATTCAGCAATTCATGTCGCTGCTGAATGGCAGTCTCCAGCAGAGTCCTGGGTAGAGATATTTTCTTGTGCTATTTGAACTTTGGAGATTTCAAATTCTTTTTTTGCTTTTGCACTGAGACAAAACCAAATTTTTTGAAACATATTCAAAGTAATAAGGCTTAGAAAAGGAAGAAGGTAAAAAAAACCCCAAATAGTCTGATGGAAACATGCCTTACCTGATGTTCCTGTATCTTGAACTGTCACAAATATGTGTAAATGCTCTAATCAATAGCAGAAGGCCATTCTTGTATAGATCACTGTATTGGAGAGAGATTCCTATTACACAAATGCATTAATGTTTATGTGATAGATCTGAAATCTCTCTTTTTCAAATTAACAGTGAACTGTAGTGAACAGAAGACAGCTGGTTGTTGGAAAAGGGTCTCCTGTAACAGAAACTACAATGTTCAACTGAGCAGCCTTTTTCTACATATTGGTGCTTGCTAACAGAAAGCACTATAGCCTACATTTGTATATGCATGTATAAGGATCAAACCATTGGTACATCTGATATTAAAATAGGTTGTTTCATAAAGCAGAAAAAAGGGCTTCCTATGAGTAGTTTTTTTCTTTCTTTTAAGAACAGAACAAATTTTTCTTTTTTAAAACAGAACAAACTTTAAAAGCAAAAGACTAATATAGCATTCACAAGTGCATAAAAAATGTAAATGCTTCCTTTTTTCATGTTACAAAAATATTTATGTCCACAACACTTTGTAATGTTTCAAACTTCTGTGCTTAACTTTGTCTCAAATATTTTAAGAGAAATGCTCAACTCACTGCACTTCCACTGACTCCAAGAAACCTACAATTCTAGACAGTGAAAGGCATCATATTACTGATGGATATATACTCTAACTAACCCACATCTGTTGAACCTCAACCAGGAGATAATTTAACGCTGTCTTTGTTGTACAGAATATAAAATCAGGGAATCATATTGGTCCTTCCGATCTTCTTTTGTTTGAATCTATAGCTACATATTTCATCAGCTGAATTGGAAGAATTATACATATGTATGTAATCATATCATTTTGCAAAAGATATTGTAAGTAAATATTACAACAGAGAGGGTATTCAGCAACTGACAGCACATAAAAATACCATACTGGATCACATTAAAGGACCATCTATCTTGGCACCCTGCGACAAGTAGTAGACGGGAAGGCAAGCAGCAGGTCTGCCAAGCAGCTGGTTCTTTGGGTTTCTGTAGAATATTCCCATTATAGGTGGATACCCAAATATTCACTTGACTGACTGACTGTGAGATAGTACCAAACAAAGAAAAATTAAATTAAAACCAAACAACCAACCAATCAGTCAAACAAGCAAACAAAACCCTCAAACCCCACAGTACCAGAAAGAGGATGAGGAGAAAAGTTGTCTTCCCAAATAAAACTAAAAATCAGTTTAGGAGTGTTCATTTCAATTTTGGCAAGTTCTGACTCAGATCTTAAACACTTTTCACAGGTGATCTCCACAGAAGTAGGAGGCTTAAATATTTCCAGTATGAGATCTTTCTAGACTTTACAGAAAGGAAACAGTATAGAGTTTAAAATTTTTCCTATCTTTACTCCAAGCAGAAATAAGAGTACAGTTGTAGAAAATACAATCTCTATTAAAATCTAGTCTAGTTATTATTTAATCGGCTATAAAATTTAACATAAAGACACACATACAGATGAATCTATATGTGCTTGCAAAATTTCAAAGGAACAGCGAAACACTTTGTAAAGAACCAATATTACAGTAGAGCTATTCTCAAAATCCAGTAGCTCGTACATAAGACGATACACAAACTATAAATGAAAGTTCATTTGCAATGTGACCTTGATAAATGCAGAATGACAGAAGATTAGCCTTCCAGACCCATAAAGTATTGTTTAAAAGAACTTAACAGTTCTCCACACATAATTTCCCCAACTGTCAACTTTTTAATTTAGTATGTAGTTTAACAGCAATTCTATGTTTAAATGACCCAGTTTCCACCAAGTGTTTCAATTAACTCATCAACGAGGCAATGCTGAAAGGCATGCATTTTTTAGTAAATGCAGATTTATATGCTCTTAGGAACTTATATTTGCCCCCTAATTATTACAACAACAATAAAATCTTCAGGTATACTGAATGTTTGTGAAATGTACAATCCTTGATATCAGATACACTGTTTTTTCAAAAAAAATTATATTCATCCATATAAAGGCACAGAGATAAAAATGTTACGCATCTGAAGGCAGGCAAAAGCTTTTTCAAATGAGTCTGTGAAGAAGTATGTGTGAGCAATATAAAGAATCTGATCAACAGAAAACAGACAAGAAGCAGGAACAGAAAATTAAAATTAAGGATGAAGGAGCTAACCTGGGAGCAGGGAACACAGTTAAGATTTGCTTTGCTCTGCATCAGAAACACAGGGTCAATAAGGCCATTGCTTAAACTGAAAATAAAAATTACATGTGTAAATGTGCTCTATTATTCTGGGCCTTTGTGATTACCTGGTTTCAAGACTTTTCTGCTGTTGTGCAGTTCTGCATTGCTTATTTTTTTTCTTCTGCAACTCATCAGTCTGTTTTTGTTTTGTTTTGTTTTTTTTTCCTGGAAAGCTGTCTTCTACAGCCTAAACCTACTTGTCTATTTATATACATTTATCTATACTATTTTACAGAAATATAAAATACAATAACTGAGCATGGGAAAAAAACTAATATTCAGTCTGTGTTATAGTCCCATGTATTAGGAAACAAGTAAATAAAGATAACTTTGAGAGAGGATACAAGCTCGATGTTGACATGAGTTAAATCGGAGAGATCCATAACTTCATGTAGTCTCAGACTACGATTTGAGCTTTCACATTTTGTAAGAGACTGACTGAACTTAGAGGGCAGCAGTATCTGCTGATGCTCTCAGTTCTCCTTAATGATTCATATTAGATGGATTGCATCACTTACAGGTGTGTAAACTGACAAAAGTCAGCAAGAGGCCATAGTTCAGTCTTTCTCGCCCAAGAAGCTGAGAAACCTTGAACTGAATGCTAACGCAAGGAAAAAGCCATCGCCTGCCAATCATACTGTAATCATAGTGGTGAAGAGAATGCAAGCCCTTCTGTAAGATACATTTTGATCGAAAAGAACCTGCTAAGAGGTCAAAAATGCTACTTGTGAGGTGCAGAAACAAGTGCATTATGTATTGTATTTTTCTTCTACCCAGGATTGAAACAATACATAAAATTTTGTGTTTAATAATGGCTTGTTTCTAAGATCTCAGAAAAGAGAACAGAAAGAATCAAAGAAAACCCACATTCTTCTGTAGTTCTAAATCTTATTTTTTGCAGAGAAAGGTCTTTGGATTTTTTTATATACTCAAGAATCTAGGAAACGGATGCAAAAAAATAATGAAACAAAGGCTGCAGATCAAAATGAGAAAAAGTCTACCGAATCAGAGCAAAGTTCTGCTAGTCTAGAAAATCACAAGGTTGATCTTTACTTTACAGGCAATCAGGGTTGATTGAAAGACTATGTCCCTCTAACAGCAAATCTGGTGAAATGATGACCTCTGATTTTGACAGAAAACATCTGTGTGGTCCTTTGAGAGAGAGCCGGAATTAGAAAAGGGACATCTTGTATACCAAAAGCTCTTTCCACGTTTGCAGATAACAGGTCAGCTTTACAGTGACTTTGACTGAGTGATTGCTCATGTTAATGAGGTGTTGGAACCTCCTTTTCAAGCACTACATCAAGAAATTTGTGTTGAATCATGTCCGATAGCATGATATTACTTTGCATTGGTCTTAAGAAACATCATTTTCCCCAGTGTATCCAGCAAGAGAAACAACAAATGATTTAAAAGGACAGAGCCAGTCTTACAAAACTTTTGATGACAAAGACCAGACATGAAAGTTTCCAAATGGTCCTCTGAGGAAATAGCTTTTGAAAGATTAGAGGCCACATCAAACTGTTGAACACAGCGCTGTAAGTCTGCAGTTGAGATTAGTTTATTCTCCACATTTTATAAAATGTACATACTTGTAGAAGCATTGCGGAGGAAGGGGGCCTTGTAGACCTATAGAAACAGAATGAATATGATCATTCTGTTTCTTTTGCTTACACATGCATATTACCTTTCCCAAGAGTGAACGAGCCAGATTCATTCGTCTTATTTCTGCTTCTTAAAGTGATCAACAATACTTTTTTTTTTTTAATTCCCCCTCAGTCTGCAAAGAAAGACTTTGCTTAGACTGACGGTAGAGAGAAACAAGGGAGAGGAATGGCCTCGTTTATTCTGGGTTCATTTTTTAACGGATCAGTCACGCTGCCTTCCCTATCAGCAGGTTTCACAGCGTGCCGGATTTTACCGGGTTGTGGTTTAGCCCCAGCCGGCACCAAAGAACCCCGCGGTCGTTCGCCCGCGCCCCGCCCCCCGCCACCGGATGGGGGGAGAATCGGCAGAAAAAGACAAAACCTATGGGCTGAGATAAAGGCAGGTTAACAGAACAGCAAAGGAAAGAGGAAAACAACAACAATACTACTGATAAAAGAATATACAAAATACGATTAATGTACAACCGCCCACCGGCCAGAACCCGGGAAGCCCCAGCCTGCTCCTCGGCGGCAGCTCCAGCCCCCCCAGCCAGCTCCCCCAGCTCCCTGCTGCCGTCCTGGCTGTGTCCCAGCCCGGCTTCTTGTGAAAATTAACCCTAGCCCTGCCGGACCCAGCACAAACTTTTAATAGATAACTAAGAATTGATTATCTTAGAAGAACATGGGTATTTTAAATTTAGGAATGACTGATCTTTGAAGATTAAATTTAGCTAGTGGTACTGGACAGAAACTACTTATGCTTTTCAGATTTTTTTTTTTTTTTTGTCCTTCAATTTAAATCTTTTTCCCTTTTTCCTTAAAAGCATATTATAGTTCCTTTAATTTAAATAAATGAGGAAATAAGTGAATAAGGAAAATATGAGGAAGTATGGTTTGTTGCAGCAGATACAACTCTTCTGAATTAGCTTTTATAGTTAAAATTTGAATGGTATTTTGTAGTTATTATGTTTTTATTGTTCTGTTCATATTATACAAAAGATGATTTTCAAATGGGATTTTTGTGTGTTAAATGAGTATATCAATTAAAAGATTGCTGGAATGTCGTGTGCATTAGATTTAGTGACTCCAGCTGTGGAATCAGAGTATCTGAGGTACTAAAGCTCAAGAGCAAATGTAAATAAGAACACCCTTAACCTAACAAACCACCTTGTCGGCAAAGTGGCTGCAATGCAGAATCTCTTAACATTGGATAGTTGCCCTTGAAAATGCTTCTGAAATATTAAAGCGTGTATGTGAGCAACTATGGGAATTATTGAAGCAGAGGATAAAAACCAGTAAACAGTGGAGAGGGTTTTTTTTAAAAAAAAAAGATTTTATTCTTTCCCCTGTAAGTCCATGGGGTAAATTTGAATTTCTTTTTCAACAAGAGTCAATCCTTGCAAAAATAGAGGGAAGAGGATTTTCTCTGCTTCAAAAGGTTTTCTAATGTTTTCCCAAGTTAACACTTAAAAGTGCTTCTTCTGAGGCTTGAGGAGAATTTTAAAATTGGAAAGACTGAACATCTGTCCCTTGTTCTAGAATTTGAAATTTTACCCAATGGACTGAAGGCACTGTAACTCACTTCTCTGGTATAAAGATGTACCAACAGCTCAAGAGGGGCAAAATATTTAACTAGTCTAGTTACTCCAGAAGTTCCACTGGCTTTTAATCAGAGGTGAGTTGTGAAAGTGTGTTTAAAGTGCTACATTTGCACTTTAGAATTACTAAATCACCTTTGAATGCATAATTCATACATATAATACAGCAGAAAGCAAACAAAAATTGAGCTGTTCGGATAAAGCAAATTTGTCAAGTGTCAGCTCTCACAAAAGTTATAAAACAGACATCACAGGTTATATTATGCTGTATGCAGCAGAAAGAAATGTAAGACAAATCAAAGCGTGAGTGATATTATTTTACAATTATTAAGAAATGTAATTTTAGTAGGCAGTGATCAGTAGAGGATACATCCAGTTGTCTGGGAATGTTTATTAACTGAGTCTAAAAATTCCACAGATATATTTTACCAAAGGTAAAATTACATTTCTGCTCTCATTCTGGTACATAGGGTATCATCTTGAAAGCAGTACTGGTAGGAAATTAGATCTCAGAGGAGTTTTTTCCTGTTTTTTGATCTGTCTTTCCTATAATAAGGAAAAAGTTTACAACACTTCCCAGTCTACAGTAAATTACTTCATGTTCTGATTAACCATTTGGAAAGGCATAGTTATGCATAAGGAAACTCATACTTGAAATAGGTAGACATCTCCAATGACCATCTAAGACAGAATTTTAAAAAATATACAGGAATATAAAGCTGAAAAACATCCTGGGCAAGGGAGGTGTATTAGGACCACAGCTAGAGAATTGAAGCCAAAAAGAAAGAGATCTGTGAAATCAGAAATATTTTCTAATGTGATCTATGAATTCAGAAATATTTTCAAATGTGCTAAATGTACTAAAAGCGCACAAGCATCTAAATCAGAAAAAGACTCCTTGCATTTCCACATATTTTGGGGCAGAACTAAACTAAATTGTTGTAACTGAAATTTATGAAATTCTGAAGTTCACATCAGTTGTGAAGTTGTCCCTTTGCATCACACCTGATGAAAGTTTCAGTAGCCCTGTATGGTTTTCTTATATGAAATGAGAATATTAGGATAAAAATTAATATGGATTATCTTGCAGGAAACATACTGCAGGACTAAGAAGATGTAATATCAAACATATGAACTGGATTAAAGGCAGCAATAAAATGCAGCTAAATATGGATAAGCTAAAATTAGGAATCTCTATATGAGGAAAACAAAATAGCTAAGAAAAGTTAAAATGTAAAGCATGTAAAATGTAAGGAGCTTTGATACAATTTGGCTTATTTTCAGAATAATATAAAAAAGAAAGGAAAACAGTGATGATTTAAGAAAAATAATCACACTCAAAATAGGTGCCAGGAGCACTTTTTTTCATGCAGAGAATGATAAATGTGTGAAACAGGCTGTCAGGCATAGTTGATCAGGCAAAAACACAGGGGTCATGTGAGAAAAATGAGATGCCTTCCACAGAGGAGTGGAATACTAAGAATGGATGAACTCGGACAGGCTGAATAACCTTTTTCATTCCCTGATGACACATTATGTTATCCTCTCAGTTGTCTTTTCTGCAATCTTTTAATTGAAAAATTCATTCTGGTTGCAGCTTTATAACATTGTCAGAGGACTTCTTAATTCTGGTCTGGAATTTGCATTCTGGTAATATATTTTGAAGACTGAATACCAGTGTAACATTAAGCAATGCTGATCCTTTTAGCCTTATTCCTTGAAGTATTCAGATGAATTAGTGTCACGTGTGAGGACATCAGGCTAGTCTATGTTATGATTAAGTGTAATTTAAATGGTATGGTTTGTGTTCTACTGTGTCTTTTTGGTGAAAGTCTTGGGTGCAGAAGAGTGAGGTTTTTAGCTGAACTGTGACGGAAGAAAAAGAACTTGATATTAAGCTATGGTGACATTTTACAAAACTTTTTTTATCCTTTTGACAATGTTCCTTTTTTAACCACAAGGACTTCATGACCTTGCAGTCACTATTAATTCCATGGTATTTTTAATACTTTACAGGGAAAAAAAAGATTATCTAGATTATAATCAATGTCATATGATTGAATAGCATTTAATAGTTGTTTGCATATGACACCAAAGTAGGGCAGGGGGTATACCAGTAGATACTCTTGAGGACAGTACTGCCATTCAGAGTGACCTAGACAGTACGAAGGAGTGGGCCACCAGCAACCTTCTGAAATTCAACCAAGACAAATGCAAAGTTTTTCTCACGGGGAAGGGGAAATCACTGCAATACAAGCTGGAGCCTGACTGGCTGGGGAGCAGCTCTGCTGAGAAGGTCCTGGGGAGTGCTGGTAGCTGGCAAGCCAGGCAGGAGCCAGCAGTGTGCCCTGGCAGCAAAGCAGGCTGAGAGCAACCAGGTGTGTACTAAGAGAAGCACGGCCAGGAGATCCAGGGAGGTGACTATCCCCTTCTCTTCACTCTTGTGAGACCACATCTAGTATCCTGCATCCAGTTTTGGGCCCTGCAATAGAGGAAAGACATGAATTATGCAGCAGCAGAGATGTGAGGGTTATTGATGGATTAGAAACTATGGCCACACCTGGGAATGAGGTGAGCCAGCAAGAGCCAGCAATGTGCCCTTGTCGCCAGGAAGGCCAATGGAATCCTGGGCTGCATAGGGAAGAGTGTGACCAGTAGGTCGAGGGAAGTCATTCTACCCCTTTACTCGGCACTGGTGAGACCACAGCTGGAATACTGTGTCCAGTCCTGGGCTCCCCAGCTCAAGCGGGACAGGGAACTACTGGAGAGAGTCCAGCATACGGCAACAAAGATGACTGGGGGATTGGAGCACCTCCGTTATGAGGAAAGGCTGAGAGAGCTGGGACTCTTTAGCCTGGCTGAGGGGAGACCTTATTTTTGCTTCTGAGTATCTAAAGGGTGGGTTGAAGGAGGATGCAGGCAGAGTCTTTTCAGTGGTTCCCAGTGACAGGACGAGGGGCAACGGGCAGAAGTTGGAACACAGGAAGTTCCATTCAAACA
>VYXH01000283.1:167564-185453 GCA_013397275.1 Burhinus bistriatus
GGCCAACAGCATCCTGGCTTGTATCGGGAATAGTGTGGTGAGCAGGACTAGGGAAGTGATTGTCCCGCTGTACTTGGCACTGGTGAGACCCCACCTCGAATATTGTGTTCAGTTTTGGGCCGCTGACTACAAGAAAGACATTGAGGTGCTGGAGTGTGTCCAGAGAAGGGCAACAAAGCTTGTGAGGGGTCTAGAGCACAAATCCTACGGGAGCAGCTGAGGGAACTGGGGTTGTGTAGCCTGGAGAAAAGGAGGGTGAGGGGGAGACCTTGTCACTCTCTAGAACTGCCTGAAAGGAGGTTGTAGCAAGGGGGGAGTTGGTCTGTTCTCTGAAGTAACAAGTGATAGGACAAGAGGAAATGGCCTCATGTTGCGCCAAGGGGAGGTTTAGATTGGATATTAGGAAAAATTTCTTCACCGAAAGGGTTATCAAACATTGGACCAGGCTGTCCAGTGAAGCGGTCACCATCCCTGGAGTTATTTAAAAGATGTTTAGACGTGGCGCATAGGGACATGGTTTGGTGGTGGTTTTGGCAGTGTTAGGTTTATGGCTGGACTCGATGATCTTAAAGGTCCCTTTCAAATTAGATGATTCTGATTCTATCTGGCTTAGGGGCTAGATGCTTGTTTTGTGAGAAAGCCTGAGGGATCTGGGCTTGTTCAGCTTGGAGAAAAGAAGGATTTTGGGGGATATAAAAACAGCCTGCTGTATCTACCAGGAGATCACCAAGAATGCAGAGCAGGGCCCCTCACAGAGGTCCATGGTGGGAGGATAAGAGCCAACAGCTGTAAATGGAAACAGGAGAGGGTCAATCTGGATGTTAGCAAAAAACCACCAGACTCCCTGTTGTTGCACTACTGTTAGTACCCTTGCTTTAAAATGTCTCTGGAAGATGCTCTGAGTTCAGAAAGCTTTTTTCATTGAGTGTGAATTATCTCTCCCACTGGTACCTAGGAATAATACCGGTTGCAGTTTTCCAAAAGTCATTTTTAAAAGGAGGCCCTTTGTAACTTTCTGCTACCTGAAATTCTTTGTATGTTGTTTTCTCCTTCATTTCTTGATTCTTCGTTCTTTGGTTGAGATACTAGCACCTGTGGAATGGGATCTCTTTTTTTAGGATATTTTGATTTAGTTTATGTTTTCACTAGCAATATTTAAATAAAGATTTAATTCTTTAAGTACTAAAAATGTATCATATAACAGTGAAAAACATGGAGGGATTTAATGCTGATTAAGAAATATTTTTGTAGTGCTGTATTGCAACTGCAGCTAATTTCAGAGTGTATGCAGTGTCTCCTCCGTGCTTTCACACCTGTGACCAGCTGTCCGACCTCTGTATATTTTTCTACATTTATTTCAGTCCAATTTCTTTTGATACAATCTAGATACAGAAATTGTTTAAGAACAAACTTTTTTTTTCTTCTCTCTTTTACGTAAATACTATGCAGTGGATCAACTAAGCAGTTTAAAGGTCACATTTTCATCTTCTTTAATGAAAATATAAGAGAGCAAACATCAAAAAAGCTCTGTATAAAATCTTTGGGTCATTCTGAGTATTTCAAAGAATGTGGTTCTTTCAAATCTGGGAATTTAATTTACAGTCTGTAATCCCAGACTTCAAATAATACTGTTTTAAATCCTAAGCCACTTCTGTGTAAGCTAGTTCTGGAACTGAAGTGACAAATGGGGCATGTTGCAAAGATTTTGAAACTGGCTGTTTATAATCTAAGAAGAGTGGGCTAACAGGAACCTTATGAAGTTCAGCAAGGACAAGTGTAAGGTTTTGCACCTAGGAAAGCATAATCCAGGACTGCAGCACAGGCTGGGATCTACCTGGCTGCAGAGCAGCTCTGTGGAAAGGTACCTGGGGGTCCTAGTGAATGAGCAGCTCAGTATGAGTGAACAGTGCGCTGCTGTGACAAAGAAAGCCAACAGGACGCTGGATTGCATCAACAAGAGCATCCCCAGCAGAGATAAAGAAGTCATTATCCCACTCTACTCAGCACTTGTCAGGCCAAACCTGGAATACTGTGTTCAGTTTGGGTCCCTACTATATAAAAAAGATGTGGACAGGCTGGAGAGAGTCCAGAGCAGGGCCACCAAGATGATCAAAGGACGGGGAAGCCTGACATATGAGGAAAGGCTGAGGGAATTGGGTTTGTTCATACTTGAGACAACAAGGTTTAAGGGAGACTTTATCGCCATATTCCATTATTTAAAGAGTGGCTACAAAGAAGCTGGAGACTCTCTTTTTACAAGGAGTCACATGGAAAAGATGAGGGGTAATGGGTATAAGTTACTCCAGGGGAGATTCCAATTGGACACAAGAGGAAAATTTTTCCGAATGAGAACAATCAGCCATTGGTATAATCTCCCCAGGGAAGTGGTGGATTCCCCAACATTGGACACTTTTAAGATTCATCTGGACATGGTGCTGGGCCATCTTGTCTAGACTGTGCTTTTGCCGAGAAGAGTCGGATCAGATCACCCTTGAGGTCCCTTCCAACCTGGTATTCTATGATTCTGTGATAGGACTAATACTAGGAACAGGATTGCTACATCACAACTAATAGACAGTTTGCAGAGTTAAATAAATATTTCTGCATGATTCTGTGCTGAGCTGTGCAGACGATATCCTAATTCAGATATGTAGTCATCTTAACTGAAATTTCTTACATGTAAAAATTGCATTTAACCTGACTGTGCCAGAGAAACACAGTTACTTTACTGTACTAAATGGCCAAACAGTGTTATGAAATGGAAGTGCTGATAGAATTCCTGCTATAAAATATCCTGTATTACATGAAAGGTAGGAGAGGAATGGAAGTTTTACTGAATCTTCAGTATCAAATTAATTTTAATCTCTACTTGGCCTGGGATTATTCATCTAGTGGATGTACTGACATCTTTTCACAAGGCCTTCAAAATGAAGACAGTCTTTTGAAAAGAGTTACTTAATGCAAATTAAATATAAACACAAAATGATATAGGATTATGCACAAAAATTACTTTTTTCCATTGTCATAGTTCACTAATGCTGTCAGCCATAGTGCTGTGGGCAGTGAGGTTTCATACCAAACTGCAGGTGGCTTGGGTCACAGTTTTATAACTTTTCAGGATTTCATTCCTAATAAAGGTATAATTTTAATATAAGCATAAATCAGGTACATTGACAGTTCATTGACAATACATTGGTAGTGTAAAACCTCAAACAAACAAGATGCATAGAGGAAAAAAACACAAACCAACTGAAATATTCCCACACCGAAGAAAAGGCATGTGGTTCCTAAGGTGAAGTGAACTTTCTGAGCTGAACCCCAGGTGGTAGTACAGAGTTGACCTTAGTGATCTTGCCTACTGGTAAACTGAACTATTTCCTCCTGACTAATTTACACTTCATGACAGCTGAACCTAGTTATCCTGAGGTAAGAAGAGGAGCTTTCTTACCAGAAGGAAAGAGAAGGGTGAAAGTTCAGAAAATATTGCTATGCCTGAAAAAATGAAAATTGTTAAGAAAGGGCTTAAGGGCAGCCTGTACAACAGTCAGACATTGAAAATATCTGTAATTTGCATTGAACTATTATATAGTCCTGACACAAAAAGACAATATATGATTGATTCTATTTCTGAGTTTCAGCACAAGAGGTGGAGCTTAGGTGATGATCAAGAGGAAAAGAAAATACGTAGCGCAATCTGACATGCAAGGCTTAGGCACGTTGATTGTGACATGGCTTATTACTGGAGAATCTGATCCTGTTTCATCAGTCAACGGTCAAATTATTATAAACTTCAGAATGAATAAGATTAAATATTTCACTGTATTGAAGGTGAAGTGCATTAGCTTGACCTTTCCCCTCTCTCTTAGCTTTAAAAACTGCATTTTAAATGAAGCATTTGCAATTTCATTTTTTTCGTATCTTAGGGGTTAATTAGATAGTTTGAAATTCTGTATACTGTTGTGCTTTTCCTTAAGTATAGGTTCCAAATCTGAATGTCACCATTAACGTAATGTTTAGTTGTGAGCATCTGAATTTGAGCAGTGAATTTCTGTGTTTCAACTCCATCGGGCAAAAAATGTTAAATATTTTGGTATTGATAAGCAAAAGTGATTAGCTCCAAAGATGCAAAGGGGAGACAAAGAGACAGTTTTTTCTTGAATCTGCATAGATATACGCTAAATGGCATCAAATCAGCTCTGGCAGTTACTATTAGCCTGCAGCTATAGCAACACCTTTTCCCCAGCAGGAACAGTTGTAGAGCAACAAGTCTTAGCAGTAGTAGCCACAGGGGTATACCTGGAGAGAATATTAAAAATGTCTGTATGCAGCATTGTCATTTGATCGTGAGTGCTGAAATGTAGAATGATTTCTCCAGCACAAAAAATCTATTAAAATTAATTCAGAAATACCTCTGAGATAGATTTGGTGTTGAAGAATTCTGCAAGATGTGCAAATACTTTCAGCTTTGATAAGGGAATTTATTAAAAGCCAAGGGAAAGTGGGTAACCAGAATATTGAAACTGCCACAATTTTCTACTATAGTCTAAGTGTGAAAATGTATTTACCTTAGCCTTTTTGTAAACGTACTCTAATTTTAATAAGGAAAACCTCGTAACAATTACCAAATTTCAGGTTCGGTTTTATGGACATCTAACTGTGTAACAGCTAACAGACTGTCCAGTGCACTCTTCCAGCAATCTAATAAACCACTCAGGGATAGTCGGTATAATCATCACAGGTAACAGTGAAACAGATAGTGTTAACATTAGGGTTACGTTCCTGTCAGTGCTCTTAAAACCCACCTCAAGCCTTCTCTGTTTATATAAGAGAAATCTTAATTAAAAAAATATAATCTTTATTTTATTTCACTAACATGTACATCTGGGAAAAGACTATACATACTGTACTGTTAACTTTCAGAACCAGCAATCTCCATGTAATTATTTACGTTTGCAAATCATTTGGAGAGAAGTATGCAAAGTAGGAACTACATGACGTTTGTCGTAGTGTGTACAATGCATGGCCTCAGTGGTCTAATGTGCAACAGAGTGCAAGAGTTTGGGTTACTAGTTTATCACTGGTACAGCTTCCTTTGTACTTTCTTTTACAGTCAATTTTCTTTTTTCCTTTTTTTTTTTTGCAACACCTATCAGAAATTTTCTGGATTGGTCCTAATTTCCACCAATCTCAAGTAGTGTTATTAAGAAGGCATAGTCAAACAGTCCACAGTTAAGATATGATTAAATTAGGATTTTAATCTTAATTTGGTTCTCTTGTCCCTTAACTACTGTTAAGGACTTACTGTTTATTGCACAAGACCTTGCCTTATTAATCATGGGTGTTTAGAAGCAGATGGACAGTATTATATTTTCTCTCACTATTGAATGTATGCCAAAGACCTCATCTATTGCACAGAATTCAAATTCCACTCAGAAATAATTGTTTTATAAGATTTTTTTGAGGTGCTCACCTCTATAGTATGGGTGTGCTTCAGAAACATTCATTTATCCTCACAATATGCTTTTACCTTAAACCTCTTTTTACAGATAAGGCTCAGGGACACACAAGGAACAGGGAAATAGCATCCACTAGTTTTCAGTGTCCTTTTTGGTACCTCTGAACTTTTTAGGATGAGTTAGTGTTTTAGAGCACAGATATTCATTCTACTGAGCTGTGTTTTGCAGAAGTGCTGGTCACTCAGTTGACCATTCAAGGATACAGAAGTATCAAGTTAGTGATGAACTGTGGAGGTATGCGTGTGTGATTTACTATATATTTCGTAAGAACACTGTGAAAAAAATAGTGCAATTTCAGGCACGCACATTTTTCAGGGCAACATTCAATTCCTTTATCTTTGTGAACAGTATTTCTTTTCTCCTAATTTTCTGTTTCAGGTACTGTGTAATTTCCAACTAGTGAAACAAACAGTGGAGTAGATCCTATAAGTAATTAGCACTTTTGTTTCACACCCTGAATATTTACCAAAACATTATCCATCCTGTACACAGCTCCCCAGTTCAAGAAGGACAGGGAACTGCTGGAGAGGGTACAGCAGAGGGCTACAAAGATGATTAGAGGACTGGAACATCTTTCTTATGAGGAAGGGCTGAGGGACTTGGGTCTTTTTAGTCTGGAGAAGAGAAGACTGAGGGGGGATTTTATCGATGCTTACAAATACTTAAAGCGGGGGTGCCAGGAGGATGGGACCAGTCTTTTTTCAGTGGTGCCCAGTGATAGGACAAGAGGAAACTGGCACAAACTTGAACATAGGAAGTTCCATCTAAACATGAGGAGGAACTTCTTTACTCTGAGGGTGGCAGAGCACTGGAACAGGCTGCCCAGAGAGGTGGTGGAGTCTCCAACTCTGGAGACATTCCAAACCCGCCTGGACACCATCCTGTGCAACCTGCTCTAGGTGACCCTGCTCTGGCAGAGGGGTTGGACTAGATGATCTCCAGAGGTCCCTTCCAACCCCTGTGATTCTATGATTCTGTAATAAGGCAATAATGTAATATTGCAGTCGTCTTGTGCACAGATCTCTCAACTATTTCACTTTCTTGCCTCAGTATTTTAGGGCTCTGGTCCCTTTAGTCTCAGCATCCCTTCCCATTCATGATCTCCAAGATTGGTATTCTTGTCCAGCTATCTTCAATGTCTTTACCTATACCCCTCTAGTCCTACTGTTATGTTTTGCTGTCTACTTATTTCTCACAGCCTTCCTTCTGCATATGAATCAGATATCTTCATTTCACAGGCTGCTGGTACATGAGTCAATCAAAATTAGTTTAAGATCCCATCCAGGGTGAGAAAAGCTTTGAGCAATAGTTAGAAGGCAAGTTGGCATTTTTCACAGAATCATAGAATCGTCTAGGTTGGAAGGGACCTTTAAGATCATTGAGCCCAGCCATAAACCTAACACTGCCAAAACCACCACCAAACCATGTCCCTAAGCGCCACATCTAAATGTCTTTTAAATACCTCCAGGGATGGCGACTCAGCCACTTCTTTGGGCAGCCTGTTCCAATGCTTGATAACCCTTTCGAGGAAGAAATTTTTCCTGATATCCAATCTAAACCTCCTCTGGTGTAACTTGAGGCCATTTCCTCTTGTCCTATCACTTGTTACTTGGGAGAAGATACGAACCCCCACCTTGCTACAACCTCCTTTCAGGTAGTTGTAGAGTGATAAGGTCTCCCCCTCAGCCTCCTTTTTTCCAGACTAAACAACGCCAGTTCCCTCAGCCACTCCTAATAGGACTTGTAAATATACAGATATACAAATCATTGGTTTTTTATTAAGCTAAGTAATATAAATCTCAATATGTACTAACAAAAACACAAATATTGTAATTGTAAATATAAGTAGAAGTGGTATTCATTTATGTGAATAAACACATATATACATTTTTTATAGGTTTTCAAGTTTGTACAGATATAGAAAGTTTCCATGCTGTCATATGAAGAATTAAAATAATCCTTTATAAAGTTACTGTAAGTACAGGTAGAATCATGTCCTTGCATTAATGAAACACATCTAGAAGTGACATGTGAGAAGTCCAGTTAACTGACTTTTTTTTTCCGAAAGTGACTAAATATTTCAGTTCAGGTGTCTAATGTCAGAAAAAGGTACAATTTTCAAAAACACTTACTGTACTTCCTCTAAAAATCAAATTCATTAACATGTTTAATGTTAGTCATACAGAATAGAGACATCCAAATTCATTAGTCATATTTGAAATCCTTGGTTGTTATTCATGAAGATTTGTTAAACCACTAACAACAACTTCACTTTAATTATTCTTTTTATCCAATCCGTTACATTCTCAAATCCTCAATCTCTTCTTATTTTGCTGTGTTTATGAAGTGCTTTGAAGTGATTTAAAGTTATTCCTTTGGATGAAAGGGACTTTATTATTAAAATATCTCTGAAGTTACTGAGACATCAAACATCCGATTTCAGTTATCCTAATCTCCTTGCCCGGCTATGCATACAGGGAAGAAACGTAATTTACTACTTGTGGATGTCTCTGCCTTTTCCAAACCACTGCCAAATTTGGAATTTCAGATCATTGCATAGAACTGTGGGCTATATGAACTGTTCTGGTTTGAAACCAACCCTGTATCCTCTTATAGTAGATACAGTTATTGTAATTTTAGGAAAACTGATTAAAGGTATCTCACCAGAACCTCTGTCGTTCTAGAATCCATACTGAAATTCACTGAGCTCTGTCATGGCACTATTGGAGGAATTTAATGACATGTGAATGCCTGTATAAAGGATTAATTTTTTATCATGAGGTAGGAAACTTTTATTCATCTTTGTTCTCAGCTCCACAAATAAGTTCTTTAAAATGAAGTTGTGATTATGAGAACTCTTCACTGAGGGCATATGTTGAGTACTGCTTTCCCTTTCCAGTGAGGATCATACTACCTTTTTATTTCATATAAAACAGCATGTAAAACTTGCTTGAAACATAAACTAAGAAAGTATTTGATACAGGGAAAAGACAATTGCTAAGAAGGTGTAATTAAAGTCTCATTTGCACCATCACTTCCTGTATGTAAGCATGGTAGGTAGAAGTAGAGAACTCCAGCCTTAAAACTTGAGCTCTTCAAGTTTACAAGCACATTGTAAAGGACATAAATATGACAATCTGTTCCTGATTCTCAGAGAAACATAACTGCCTTAGCACCCAAGAATATTACTGTTCACAATGATCATGATGTTTAAACCAAGTCATTAAAGCCCTTCTTAGTTGTTAAAAAAGTAAGGATTAAGGATTAAAAACTGATCAGATTTTGGAATATTTAGATTTTCTCTAATGGGACAAATTGTTTTCAGTTATAACTGAGTAACTACGTGAAAAAGAACACCACAGGGCTGTGCATGTATAATCAAAGCAACAAGGCTACTTGATTGTAATTCTGAGAACAAATTATGGTGACATAATCATTTTGATTCAAATCAGAGCAAGTCCTTTATTGCTCCCGTAGAAGTCCTTGGGAGCAGAAAACCTATATACTTCACATCTTGGTGAATTATGGTCCTTCTCATCCCTCATGAACCAATGAGAACATTTTACTCCACTGGCTCCTTTTATATATATCAGCTATTAACATAGACTGATAGACTATCATAGTTATAGACTTCATTTGAGAGTTGTAATGAAAACAAAGCAACAGATGTGTATTATCTTCCTCATTTAAATACCTTTCAAACTCTGCAGATGAGTTGTTAAAATGTAGAGCAGGTAAGTATTTTGGTGCGGCTGTGGGACATATGGTAAGCAAGAAAGACTAATATGTGGGATGGTGTCTTCAGTGTAGTAATTTTTCTAGGTTGGGTTCAGTTTACTGCTATCCTGTGAGTAATCCTAGCACTTTGCAATATTGCAATCTAATATACCTTTTCTTTCAATGCATCACTTACCTCATGCAAGTTTCGGACTGGCTACAAGCTATGTTACAGATTTCAGATATGAGAATTAAGAAGTAATCAGGAGTACTTGCTAAGGAATTAATAGAAATTAGTAGTCAGAGCAGTTTCAGACACATAAGTCAATTTGAGTCTGCTTTTCAGAGCAGCGATCGTTCATAAATACATTCTAAGTTAATATGAACTTTGGCTACAAAGTTGAGACTAGCAACCTTTTTAATCTGAAGCAATAATGCAGTAGCAAGAGAGTCGTTATAAAGTGGCTTCACAAAGCCTCTCTTTCAAAATCATAGGCAAGAATGAGGGGAAACCTTTGCACTCTAAAATATGCAGTGTCCACTTTTAACAGATTCTAATTTGAAGTCATTTATGTTATAAACTGCTAAGTAAAAGAATAGCCTACACAAATACTATTAATTTTCCATTTAAAACATCTTTGCTGTTTAAAACTTCCCTCCCCTTTTCCTTCCTCAAGGCTTTCTGGCTCTGTTCCAGATTTATCCATTAAAAACTGACAGGTTGACACTTTGCATATTGTGCATGTTGTTATGTAGACTGATAAACCTGTGCCTTGCTACCAGAAAACGCAGAGCAGTGCAAAGAAACACAAATGCATATCAACTATTATTTTCCCTGTTAACATCAGGACATCTGAATGCTTCAGTAGGCTTTTCCTGAGGGTTCCTTTGTGTGTTTTTTAATTAATAAAAAGCAAAAATAAATTTGGAATATGCTTCAAATAAATTACAGTTAAAGTTCTTCAAAGATAAAAATTAGTGTGACAATCGCTGATAAAATTATAAACCTGAACTGTCAACTCATTATCCTTCTGTTCCAAATGAACCAAGGGGGAGACTCGTCACTATACTCATGACTTGCCAATGATTTAGTGACTGCAGAATGTAGGACTGAGAACAGAAGAGTCTTTCATAATAGGAAAAACAATTTGTTTCAGTCTTGAAGTACTGGGAGGAAATAATATTGAACTGTAACACAGATGAACTTGCAAAAATCTTTCTGGATAAATTACTCTAACCTCATCTTCTCTTTTTATGACCATCATAGCAGAAGAATGAGAATATGAGGAATGAGAAAACACTAGAAGTTGATATAGTTTCTTTAGGCAATTTTAGAGGCATTACAAACAGTACATGACTGAATCTAAAATCTTGTTGTAACTGATTTTGAAGGCATACAAACCCATGTGAATTTCTGTTTGCAAAATGTGTAAACTTGGAGCATTTACACATAAAAGTGCACATAAGTTTTTCATCGTGTTTGTGGAATTCAGGCAGGGGTGCTTGAGATTGCTGATGAAGAATGGTGAAGAAATATAGCAGTTGAGAGGATGAGAACAGTTCTCCTTCCATATAAAAATCACTAAATCTTAGTAAAGTGAAGTAGCAGTTGTCACTATCGTTTGCATGTGTAAGGATCCTGAGCAAATCCCCATGGAGGTTTGGCCCCTGGGGCTGGGGGCCAGCATGGCCTAGGGCAGCCCCATGCCACTGGTGGCTGTGGGGAGAGGCTCCTGGGCACCCTGTGGGGAGGCTGTGACCAGGGCTGACCCCTGCCCATGGGGGCTGCTTTCAGCCGAGGCGTCAGTGCTTGGTCCATGGCAGATCCACAGCTCTGCTGCACAGCCATGGCTCCTGCTCTAATCCCAGACCCAGAGGGGCTGATGTCCCAGCCTGGCCTCAGCCTGGCCCCGTGCATGACAGCCTTGCCCAGCTGTCCCCAGGGCTGTGTTGAGCCTGGTTCCCCTCACTGGGCCTGATCCTGACCCCCCACCTGCAGGCTGATGTTCTGGCACAGCTTTGGCTCGTCCCCAGGGAGGTGCCCAATTCCCGGGGCTGGGTTAATCCCAGCTGCATCCTGGCAATGTGTATATTCGTCTGTCCCATTTGAACACTTACAACAATTGTACACTTTCAGCAAGTGATTATAGACAGAGAGTAATGAAACTTAAGAAATGCCATAGATCTAAAAGAGCTACATATGGCATTTTCCACACTTAAAAAATTTGAAATGCAATATACTCCTCCTGATAAATGTCTACAGCAGTGTTCATGCTCCTTTCTCAGTCACTGAAATCGCTTACAAAGAATAACTCTTTGTTATTAAATATAATTTCATTATTACTTATGTGCTTGTGTATCCACACTCCAACATTGTGAAATCATCCCTGTTTCATCAGTGGGACAGATGCTGTTATCTGAAGGTGAGTGTTTGGCTTCATTTTTATTATGACCTGTACTACGAGTTTAATTTGAAAGTGGAATTAGGCTGAAATGACCAGATGTCCTGGTTTAGCTGACACAGCTGGGAAAATCATGGAGTGAGTCCTCCTGGAACACATTTCTGGGCACATGAAGGAGAAGAAAATGGTTTGGAACAGTCAGCATGGATTTACCAAGGGCAAATCATGCCTGACCAGCAGAATTGCTTTTTGTAATGAAATGATGGATTTGTGGATGACAGGAGAGCAGTGGATATCATTTACATCAACTTTAACAGGGCTTTCAACAGTGTCTTCCACAATATTTTTTTATCAAAGCTAGAACATTATGGTATGAGTGGGTACGCATCTACATTAAAAATCTGGCTGGATGATCATCCTCAGAGGGTAGCGGTTAATAGGTCATACTCTACCTGGAGGCATGTAAAAAATGGAGTACTGCAGGAGCTATCCTGGGACCTGTCCTGTTTATCATTTTCGTGAACGACCTGAAGAAGGTGGATGGAGCGTGCTATTATCAAGTTTGCAGATGACACCAAAGTGTGTGTGTGTATGAGAAGGGGAGGATGAGCTGTTGACATACTTCAGGGCAAAGCTGCCATTCAGAGGGACTTAGACGTTGTACAGTTGTTATCCCTGGAAGTTCTGAAGACTGCACTCTGTCAAGCTCTGAACAATCTGATTTGATCTCATAACTGACCCTACTTTGAGCAGAAGGGTGGACTAGAGACCTCCTGAGGTCCCTTCTAATATGAATTATCCTGTGATTATATGATCCAGTTTAAGTGGCATTCCCTATGTTCTGGCAAGAATCTTTAGGTCATTCCTACCTTGTTTTTACCTAGGATTGAAGGCTTTACCCTTGTATATGCAAAAAGCAGAGTCCTGGGAAGTTAGCCATTCATGGCATAGCGCAGAGAAACTCAGCTTCTGAGTTCTGTTGTGACCTCTTTTGCCGGCTACACAGTCCTGGGAAATTGCCTTTGGCACTGATAACTGCATTACATGGAGTAATGCCTTCTCTTATGTCACCTACCACGAAAGTGTGCTCCCTGCATCACCGTAAATTAGGGCCACTTCTGAGGGTGAATTCAACTGTATTTGGAAGGAAACACGAAAGGGGTGACTTCTGCCTATGTATGGGACACGGAAATGGTAATATATACAGGTGTAAAGGGAAAAGTGTTCACAGTAGTGAGAGATGAGAAGCTGTTGTGCATAAGAATATAAATTGCCCTACTAGGTCAGGCCTGTGATACATCCAGCTCATCATTCTGACTCAAACAGTGCCTAGATGTATTGTTTTGGATGACCATGGAGCCTAGACACTTTCTGTGGTCTATTCCCCTTTTCTCTTGGCGCTTTTGTATTAGGATGTTAGAGAGTACATTCACATCTTGTCCTTTTAGTATACGTTTATGAATTTTTGTGCAGGAATTTTCTTCTTTCTGAAATTGCCAATATTCTTTGTCTCCACAATCTCCTATAGCAGCACAGAATTTTGCTGTTGACAGTGCTGTGTGAAGTACTCCCATCATTTTTTAAGAGCTCTTCTACCAGCCTTGAGTGCCCCAGGGTATTGCAATGGGGGATTTGGTGAAAAACAATTCTGCATTCAGGTTCTTAGTTGTAATATATGCATATTACAATATCAGGATCTTTAAAATATTTAAGTTAATGATAGTTTTTAATGGCAAGACAGGAATATTGTTAGATCTGGAAAGCTGAATGAGGATATTTTTGTTAAAGAGAAACACTGAAAAAAGCAAAGTCTGCATACTCTGAATACTAAAAGATTCTTAAATCCTTATCTTAATACTTCCACCACCCACAAGCTTATATATTAAAACACAACAGGGAAAAATTAGAAAAGATATTATTGTCATAGCAGTAGAGTGCATAAGTGCCAATTTACTATCCTAGTATTGGTAACTTCAGAAATAAGAAATATTTTATTCCCCTTTTTTTTTCAAAAATTTTAACTGAAAAAGCCTGTATAGTAACTTTGCATTATTCTAACAAATCAGATCCTACTACAAGGAAGTTAATTTTTCTATGGCTGTCAAGAAGAAGCAGGAGGAGTATTGCTTCAAAATTAGAACACTTGCAAAATATAAAAAATGTGAATGGGATAAGTATTTAGTTTTTATTAGAACAATGATTTTGGTGTTATTTTTTAACAGACCACAAAATTCCACTGAAATAAAACAAATTCACCTACAAAGGCACTAGAAAGATTGACAGTGAAAGAAAATGGTGTAGCTATGTTGCATATCACTAGTACCATATTAACAAGAAAAAAAAGCTGAATGTAACTTTAAACAGTAATTTTTTTGTCCACTACATATTGGTTAAAACCTAACCAGGTAATAAAGCTCTCTAGTTTGTTTTTTGATTATTTCAACAATGTTTATAAGTTTTCCCACAGATAATGGGACTAGTTCTTCAGTCTCTTTCACCATTGTAAAAAAAAATGGTAGAAAAAATAATCTAAGAGAGCTTACAGTTCTAAATTGTGAAACATGATACCAGTATTTCCAGTAAAGCAGGGGCAGAATTAGAGCACCAAGCCAATTCTGGTCCAGAAAAATACTTGCTGTGTTTACATGGAATGACAGTAAGCTAATACAGTTTGCTGCAGAAGCCTGTGGCTCAAAGTGCTACACCACACAAAAGTTTTGCATCCCAACCTGAGCTGGGTAATTAGATGACAAATTAGTCTCCAGCCACCTAGTCAGAGTCTCTTTAAAACCTGCTGCTTGTAATTTTGATTTCATGATCAGTGTAGGCGGAGGTCTGGGTACATATCTTTAAACAGACATCTGAAATGTAAGACCTCAAGTAATTGTAAGAATTTTGCATCAATGGCAAGAAAGTTTAAATTAATTATTGTTACACATGCTCATCCTCATAATTTGCCACTACTGTTCTTCCCAGTTCATCTTAAAATGCAAACAGTTAAATGTTAAGAAATGGTAAAGTATCTTCAAGAAATTTTATTTAGTCTTCAGCACAGAATTTCTAAATACCATTTTAGAATGCAGAAACAATAGGTCTAAGATCTTTACTGCTCTTGGAATTTATTTTCCTACTTCCTTATGGCAGTTACTTCACAAGCAAACCTGGTGTGCCATAAAGGAAAATAAAACCTGCTCATATAGTCCATGATACCGCAGGCTGAAGAATGCTGTATTTGTCCCTCACCAAGATATCTGCAACATCTGAGGATGTGCATACATTCATTTTTAACTGATAGGTGTAGAAAAGGCCATAGCTGAATACATGATAATCTAAAGGATTCCCAGGTCATTCTGTCAGGGTCTGATTCTGTAAGACTATAGGCATCTTTACAAGAATATTATGCACCTTGCTTCCCACCAGCTTCAAGATTAAGTTACTGAATCAAGAATCTTTTGGTACACTTTCAATGTAATATCCTAATTTTTTTTATTTTTTTTTGCCCTCCATACATATCAATAAATATACTTTCGTGGGAGTGAATGTTGAAGCACAAAAATAATAGATCCAGTTGAGTATTGTCTTCCACTGGTGATGGACCTTCTGTCTGTTTCAGATTTGTATCACACCTTTTTTCCCCGTATCTTTCCCTTCTGTTGACATTTTTGTGTATAGGTACAAACTGCTTTATATATATCGTGCACTATAAAGTGACCAGTGTGAAAACTCTGCAGAGATATGAATGCTGCTCTCAATACCAGCTAATAAACTGTTCACTAAGGGTGCAAAAGACTGCAGTGCTATGTGTTAGTAACCTGCTAAAATATGTGTGTTTATTTAACTCATATTCTTCTTTGCCTAACTGCTGAACCATAGAGATGGTACAAAAAGGATTCCAGGAAAAAAAAAAAATTAAAATTCTTTCAAATAGGTATTTGCTGCTAAGTACATTGGGTATTAAAAAGAAGAACATTCAGAACAAAAGTCTGATTTCACATAACCTGGAAGGTATAGATGTGTTGAACAGATCAATAAAAAAACTGCTGAAGTTTATTAGATAATGTCAGATATTGTTTTTTTGAAAGTTATCATAGCGAAGAGTTTGTTTTTTATGAATAACAGAAGAGATTTAAGATAATATTTCTATGGCCATTAACTTAGTTATTTTTTATGATAATTCAAAAAGGTAAAGCTACTTCATATAATTAGAAGAAAATGTATGTATCTTATCTATCTGTCTATGTATCTATCTACCTATCTATCTCATTTATTCCATTTACACATAGATACATTTTGGTTATAAACATATTTGTATCTATCTGTGTATACTTATACCTACATATTTATGTATATGAAATACTCTTCCTTTGCAGTAAAAAGATTATTTCATGGATTAAGTCCATATTGCTTTCTGGAAAGAACAGATCCATTGTCTTCTTAGGAATTACCTGGGGATCTTAAGTTGCAGCTATGGGTAGAATCAGAAAGACACACTTCAGCATGCCACCACTACTGACTTAAAATTGAGAATTCCAAAACCATAATATTTCTTGGAAGTTAGTTTTATGTTAAACTATGATTTTCAAAACTAAAAGAAAAGAAAATCTCTTTCAGGATCATTAGACCTGTAGTTTTTCAGCAAAATAATGTGCCCAAGAAACTTCGTGTTGTGTAATGCATCCTTATTTGAAGGATGGTACTCTACTCATGTTCCACTTGAAACTTCTGAATAAGAAGTGAATAATTTATGTTTTCTGCTTGCCTCCTGCACAAGGCTGATTTCACCTGAAGGATGTGTCAGCCATTATGTCAATAAATACACTATGTAGATGGATCTTCCTGAAACTAATGACGAAGTCTTTCATTTGGCTAAAAATAGTCTTTAAAAGTCTAAGTAACTGTCAGCATTCCTGGGGTTCTCATGTTACATTCTTTTCAGTAATCTTTGTAGAGCCCCTAAGTATGGTAGCACTGTTACAGTATGTGATTGATGTTGGGTAATTAAAATCTTATCTGTCTGGAAACCAAGTTTGGTAAGCAGCAGTATTTATTAATGCTGATTCAGGGACCTACCAGTGTATATGTTTGAATTTGTCTCTAGCAGCAGTAGTGTAAGAGTTATTGATAGCATGGATTTATTTGATAGCTGTTCTGGGCATGGGAGTCATATATTGATACAATTTTTGCTGGTAATAAAATGTCAGATTAAATGAAAACAGCAGCATTCCTATTTTTAATGGTGAGTAAAACTTACTGCCTGCTGCTGCCTCTGACAACATAAGATAAGCCTAAAGGTATGTCACAAAAGAATTGAGTTCCTTACACAAAGGTGCTTGTCATCTAAACCTTTGGTTATATTGGAATGCCTTAGCTTCCAAAAGTATACCTAGCAAGAAGGAAAATCAGTAATTGCTTTGTAGAGGAGCATAAAACACTGAGCTAACATTGTGAATTTAGTATGAAACTGAAAAATGTCCTATCCACTGATACAGTGCAGAAATGTTTGTTAACTAACTGCAGTCATAGATAAAAACCCACTAGAAATGTCATAAAGTAGACAGGCAATACATATGCATGCATATATAGTCACACACACATACATATAAAAGATGTCATGAGAATGACATTTCCTATTCGTGTAGCCAGTTATTCTGCTAACACTATATTCTTTAAAATCATTCCTCCTATTTCTGCCTATTTTTATAAACACATTTTTATTTTCTGATCTTCTGAGTTACAGTCATGAAACCACCAGCAGTTCTTGGGTTTTTTTGTTTGTTTTGAAGTTTAAATAATCCCTGTTTTTTCATCAGCCTCCCATTTTACATCTCCCAGATGTAACATCATCTGGATTACATACTCAGAGTTTTTGGGCCAGAATCCTGAAAAAGAAAAACCTATGTTTTATTTCATAATAACAGCTTACTGGTCAAGAATTTGGCATGCTTATCAATTTTTTAAGATGAAAAATACATACATGCGTATAACAGTTTGAAGTTAACAGACTGCTGAAATCAATTTAGGCCTTACAGGGCTGTCTGTATCTTCATCTTTTTTCTCATTTCTTTTGGTCATGTTTTTAAGATTTTGTTCATGTCCATTATGATCACAGACTTGAACAAGCAACTGCACATATTTTTCTGTCTTTTTCAGAGGAGTTGTTTTGGGTTTGTGGTTGTTTTAGTTGTGTTTTGTTTTGTTTTGGTTTTTTTTTTTTTTTTTTTTTTTTTTTTTTTCTTTTTTTTATTTTAAATTAC
>VYXH01000283.1:185466-209641 GCA_013397275.1 Burhinus bistriatus
TTTTTGGTTTGTGGTTTTTTTTGTTGTGTTTTTTTTTGTTTTTGTTTTTTTTTTTTTTTTTTTTAATTCCGTGTCCTTGCTTACTTTGAAATTGCATATATCAGGTTCAGTCCATAGTGGCGAGTTAGGTACATTTCACCAACTTTGATACTTTATGCATTGGCTTAACCTTCATATTAATATGCGATCCTTGTAACTAAATGTATCCTAAAGCTTTAAGTATATGATCCTGTTTCAGCATTTGTCTTTGGAGACGTTAATACGGTTATTGAGCAACAAAATGATAATCAGCAGTTTTAGAGGTCGTATAAATATTTCATAAATTCCCCACTGTTTACAGGTATCAGTAGTCTAGAAAGAAATGGCAAGTGTTCAGTATCTAATGCAGCTGATCTAGTTGTTAATACTTGTTTTTTTAAGAAGCTATCTATATGTTTATGCAAATTCTAACCTCTATATGACATAGTTTCGTAGCATGGTCCAGCAGAATGTGTCATGATAGAAGCTTAAAGGATCATTGCATTCAAGTTCATCAACATCGTTAAAAAGACTTACGTTTAACTTAAATTAAAACATGCCATATGCCAAATATCCTTAAATTAGCAAGTAAATCTTCTTGGATCACCTTTTGTGTTTTTTAGGTATTTATGTTTGGATATGCAATGGATGTAGAGTCATATAATTGTCACAGAATCACAGAATCACAGGGGTTGGAAGGGACCTCTGGAGATCATCTAGTCCGGCCCCCCTGCCAGAGCAGGGTCATCTAGAGCAGGTTGCACGGCACATCGTCCAGGTGGGTTTGGAATGTCTCCAGAGTCGGAAACTCCACCACCTCTCTGGGCAGCCTGTTCCAGTGCTCTGCCACCCTCAGAGTAAAGAAGTTCCTCCTCATGTTTAGATGGAACTTCCTATGTTCAAGTTCGTGCCCATTACCTCTTGTCCTATCTATCACAGGGCACCACTGCAAAAAGACTGGNATGGTACCCTCTGTCCCTTCATCCAGGTCATCGATGAATATATTGAACAGGACTGGACCTAGTACTGACCCCTGGGGAACACCACTAGTCATAGACCTCCAGCTAGGCCCTGTGCCGCTAATCACAACCCTCTGAGCTCTCTCTGTCAGCCACTTTTCGATCCACCCCACCGTCCATTCATCCAACCCACACTTCCTAAGCTTGCCTATGAGCTGTCAAAATTGTCAAAAATGTCTGATTTGGAATTTGACAGTTTAAATGTTGGCATGAGTATTTGGCATAGTGAGTGTGTATGCACTGAATGGCAAGTATGCTTTGTGGGACCTTTTGTGATGCTGGCTTTGTCCCAGCTGTATGTAAGACAGGGACATAGTTGTCTACAATTCCCTGCTTTCCTTTAAAGGTAATCTTTGATGTATAAATAGGAAAGGAGGTGTGTTGTCTTCTAATCAACTACTCAATCTGGACTAAATTACCAGAGACTACACCTGCTGTGGAGTACAAATTCAACTTGTGCCACTCCAGATACAAAGCTGTAGTGCAGTAGGATAAATCAAGACAAAGAAGTGCTTCCTAAATTAGCTGATGAGTCTGTTAATGGGGGAGCGTGTGGATTCTTTGTTGCCCTGTAGAAAAACGAGGACCAAATTCCTCTCCTTTTCCTTGTTTCCTGAACTTGTCATCTGGATTTGTACTGCAGAGAACTTGAGACCCAAATGTTTCAGTAAAACAAAAAGTGAAGTCTGAAAAAAAGAACCCAAACCAACCAAAATATAACAAAAACTAAGATCCAAACCAACCTATCTGCATTTTCGTCTCAGTGCTGTTGTGGAGCACACTGGGACCTGACTACTAGATGTTCTGTGTCTCCTACTTTCAGTGTAATTTAAAACTCAGTCTTCTAAGGAGGAAAAAACGTTAATGTGTTGAGTAAATAGTTAAATAATAAGGATTTATTTTTTGGAGAGAGAAACAAAACTTACTCTGATAGAGTAAACTTTTTTTGGTGGGTTCCAGAGATATGGATAAATCCACGGAAGACATAATGCTGCCCAATTCATGCTAATTTTAATAGTTTTCTAAGCAACTGCTCTTTTGCTATGGTAAGTGTATTTTCCAACTCATAATGGAAATGAGTTACCCAGCTATGTGTGGCATAAGAAACACTAGTCAGTCCAGTGTGCATGTGATTGGAGAGGTTGTTTATTTCACTAAGACGTGTACTAGTGTTAAATATTGTCATAGAAATAACTGTTGTCCCATGAACAGATGTCAGTTTTTATGTTCTTAAAACAAATTTTTCCTTATCCCAAGCCCTTAAAAATCACTGTAGCTTCTAGAGCTGAAATGAAGACTGAGCATTTCCAACCTGTAGAAGTGTAATGCAAAGTTAGACTATAATTTTATTTCAGTGGGCAGTAAAAAAATTATTAAATTGTAAAAAAATTATTAAATTCACTGATATGCCTTCACCAGCAAAAATATTCTCAGTTACATACAGAAGTTGTAATGGCAAGTTATTATTTCATTCTGTATATACTGCTTTATATTTAGAAAAATTAACAGTAAAGGTCAACGAAGACTAGAGATGCATTCTAGAATTTTTATTAGAGTTATTTGCTTGAATCTGTTCAGCTGCACATTGTTCAGTAACTAGCCATTTTGAGTCAAATTACCTACCTAAATGAGCTGAGCAAATGCTGGCTCAATTTAGTTACATACTATGAAATTTGTACATTGAGTTATTCATTTTAGTGAATAGTTTGCTGAAGACTAACATTCAAATAGCATTTACCATTATCTTGTTAATAGGCCTTACTGCTTTAAATCTACCAAGAATGCAAATAAATGATAATTCAGCACTCATTAAGGAAACCTCCAGTGAATTCCTTTGGTTAAATGTTCGAACAGGCATGTTTAGCACTTCTTTGGGGTTGGTAAAGTTCCAAAAATCTGTAAATTAAAGTTCTGTGGAGTGCTATAAAATATGCATAATGAAGCCCTGGATGTAAATTCAGAAGATTTATATTGCAGCATTCTGCTTACGTTATTCAATCTGAATGCTTCACAGGTTTTTATGAACCAAATAAACTGTTCTCTTTCTCGAAATTCATTTTGAATGGTCACCATGGATTCATTGTTACATTACTTAGTTCACACATTAAGGACTGAATTGTTCCTTTTAGTGTATATATCATACTAGAGTTTTATTGCACAGTATTTCTGAAGCCTGGGTACTCCATCTGTAGTAGCAGTACACTGAAGTTGCCTATAGACATAAGTAGTTAAAATAGAGCTGAAAACAATGTTTATGAATATTCTTCTACTTTAAACTCATGTATTCACTTGAGTCACGCTTATGATTCCAATTATTTATAACCAGTGAACATTAACTGAAAAAAAGTTTATTTTCAAGGGTCCTTAAATATTATTTATGGAAAATAAATACAAATTCTTATACAAACTAGAACCCCACATGGTTTTCCCGTGAGGCTTTTAGAAGGAAAGGAGATAAAGCGTAAGTTTGTGCACAACTGCCATCCAGAGATGTAGATCTGTCAACGAAACCACATTAGCGCTTTGAGTATGTCTGTACCCTAAAAAAGGGGAAAAGCATCAAGAAAGAGACCCTGAGTTGCAGTTGTATTCTAGGCAGCTTGCTGCTGTGGAAATGTTTAGTTCAGGAAAATACTGTCTTCCACTGTGGAGGATCATACTTGGTACTTCAACAAATCGCTTCATTGATGATTCGGTTCTAGATGAGCTAAACTAAATGGTGATCAGGATATTTCAGATTTGCACTGAAACAAAATTATTTTGATTATATCCTTTTACTTTTGGGGTCTACATGCACATCCGTTTATACCTGTGCCATTTTTAAAATAAAGACCTACTATAGAACAAACTATCTTTGGTTTCTAATTCTTTAATTTCTGCTTGGTATTTCTGTTTCTTTTAAAATGAAGAAACCCATGCTGTGGAATTCCAAAACCAGTGGTATGGAATAGTGCAATCAAAGTTAAACTCAAATAAATTTTAAATTAGCCACAGAGTTAGGTGTAAATAAATAGCAATAATGTTAATACACCAAATACTGTAAGTACCATAAAAATTTGTATGGTTGTTTTTTTAATTTTGTACTATTCCAAGATAATTTGAAAAAATATTTTTAGAATTTATTGTGGTATAGCAAAGGGATTTCCAGAATTTCACAGCTATACTATAATATTTTATAGCATTTTATCAAGCTGCTTTATCACACTGTATTAAATATAGGTCAGATCTATTTTGCAGTGTATGTTCAACATAACCATTCTTATCATTCTTTGTTATTTCATATTTTTTTGCACATTTTACAAAACAAAAAAAGGAAATAATATTCACCTGTTATGCAACTAAACCACTATGGTGTTACGCATAATTCAGTTTGAACACCAGGGAATATAAAATTAGAGCCAGCTCAAATTGTTAAACTGTGTTCTGTAATGAAGAATAGAGGAACAGATTAGTGTTTGAGCTTTTGGATCGCATTACGCTATGATGATAGACCACATCTAGAAACAATTAAGACAGCAATGAATATGAGAACACAGAGCTTAATTGAGGGATAATTTTATAAGAAACAGTATATGTAGAGCACTTCTGATTCAGAGTAGAAACCCAAGCAATTAAAGATAAGTGATGAAGATAAAACAATTTAAAATGGAATAGCTACAGATACATTTGCATGTTTATCCACATATTCAGAAATAAGTAATGAATTATCTTAGAAGAATTAGTAAGGGGCAGAGTTAAAATAGAAATTCAGTGGCAAGAACTTCAGGGTCCAACTGGATTTAATCCAGTATTCCATCATAAAGAGTTCAGTGACTTCAAAAAGTGGTAGTCAGAATTGATGGTTTCTGGCATAATTCCAAAACTGTTTGAAACTAGATTACATGGAAATGATAGCAGGGTGACACTCCTGGTAGGATATGAGTAGACCAGAGGTATGGCCAAGGAGTGGAGAACACTATTAATTTAGGAGACCTTGTGGAAGACAGAGTTCTGATTCTGATTTTATGGACAGGGTGTGGTGGTGCAACCCCCCCCACCTCTTTGGCCACTCGGTACTTGGTGCAATTCCCCATCCCTGGGCCGCATACCAACCTAGGAGATGTCAGGCATGAATTGCGAAAGATAAAGGACCAGAGCATTAAGGCACTTCCTTAACGCACCTGGCTCTTACTTCCTCTGTCACTTGGGAATATCGCTTCCTGACAGCCCAGTATATCTGTACCTGGCTCATGGCCCAAAGGGAGTTGGTACCAGAACTTGCAGATCTACCAAGTTTTGGACTTGCACAACTGGTGGAAAGTACCAGAATATTCCATCATCCAAGCTGGGCCAGAGTGGAAAAATACCTGATGAAAGTCAATTATCTCTGATCCTATAAGTAGCGATTCTAGTAAAGACCCTTTGAGCTCTTCTGGATCGCAGCGGGCTGTGGCCAGTACCTCCTCTGAGTCAGGACACCTTGAGGACTGGAATGCCAGGGTGAGACAATCCTTCTCGAGCCTCCATTATCACCCATTGAGGAATGCCAATGCATAGTGAGTATTTACTCTAACTAGAAAAGGGAAATTTTAACTCTAGGCTAGCCTCTCTTTCATCCACCTCTCCATTTATATGTTTGTATGCATTAACTTTATGGATGTGGATGTTACTGCATTTTCCGTGCACGTGTAGGAGTTAGAAGGGGTACCCGCCGACTCAATAAAGTCATGCGATATTAAGAGATCTTTGATCTCAGCGGTTATAAACTGAGGTCTGTGCGTGCGTAAGTGTGTGTGTGTGTGCACGCTCATATGCTTTGTTTATATGTATATACATTAATCTGAGATCTGTGCTTTTGCTCTCATATGCATATGTATTGCTTTGGGATACCTTATAGTAAGTAAGTGTGAATCTTGTCATCTTCAAATCTGTAATCAAGTCGCTGTTCATTTATTTAGTTAAATCACTTTGTAAATCTTTAAATCAGTTAATTATTAAGTGCTGCTAAAACTCAGTGTTTTGGTCTTCCTCAAATCACTAATAAAACTGAACTGCTGCTAAATTATAACTGTGTCTATTACTTCCATCGTGCGACACAGGGCTAGAATCTTCCTGCTCCAACATTTCATGTTGAAATAAAAACAGAGGCAAAACATAATTTAGGTTTCACAATTTTAGCATTTAAGTTTTAGATTTACAAACAAATACAGAAATTAAGGAAACTACAATGTAAGCTTTATAACAAGAACAGCTAACGAAGGTGGTGATCACTTTACTTCAGTGGGATAAGGATGTAAATGAATTGTGCCAACTTGACAAATTTCAAAAATGTTCCTAAAAGTTGAGGCCCACAACCCACATCTGCCTTGCATATGCCAAACAGGAGACTGTAATTCAAAATAAACATTTGTCTGAAATCGGTGGTCATATTCAAACTCAGACTTTCCAAAATTAGAAGAAATTAGTGAAGGTTAGCATTTACTTTTTAATTTGTGTAATTCTTCAGTGTTCTGTGGTAATTTCAGTTTGACGTCAGAGTGTGATAATAGAAAGACCAAACATCTCTATCTGTGGAATATTAAGAGATGGTTTGTGTCTCTGAATGAATAAGGGCTCAGATGTGGATAGACTTTATATTGCTAAGAGGAATGGCAGAAAAAAATATTGTTCAATATACTCATTGCTTTGACAGGCACTTCAGATAATAAACCTTACTGAGAGGCAAAGTTTATTAGCTCTGTATAGAGCTAATAAACTATTAATTTGCCGTTTTGAGGTTCACAGAATCACAAAGTGGCTGGATTTGGAAGGGACCTTTGGAGGTCATCTTGTCCATCTCCTCTGCTTTAGCAGGGTCACTGCCCAGGACCATATCCAGACTGCTTTTGAATATCTCCAAGGATGGAAACTCCACAACTTCTTTGGGCAAGCTGTGCCAGTGTTCAGTCACCCTCACAGTGAAAAAGTGTTTCCTGATGTTCAGAAGGAACCTTCTGTGTTTCAGCTTGTGCCCATTGTGTCTTGTTCTGTCACCGGGCACCACTGAAAAGAGCCTGGCTCCATCCCCTTTGTATCCTTTAAGATCTTCCCAGAGCCTTCTCTTCTCCAGGCTGAATAGCTCCAGCTATCTTAGCTTTTCCTTACAGGAGAGATGCTCCAGTGCCTTCATCATCTTCATGGTCCTTCTCTGGACTCTCTGCAGTATCTCCATATCTTCCTTGTACTGGGGAGCCCAGAAGTGGACACAGTACTCCAACTGTGGCCTCACCAGTGCAGAGAAAAGGGGAAGGATCACCTCACTTGACCTGCTGGCAACACTCCTCCTAATGCAGCCCAGGATACCATTAGTCGTCTTTGTAGCAAGGGCGTATTGCTGGCTCATGTTCAACTTGCTATCCACCAGTACTCCCAGGTCCTTTTCTGCAAGGTTGCTTTCCAGCTGGGCTGCCCCCAGCATATGCTGGTGCCTGAGGCTGTTCCTCTACAGGGTTCTAGGTTAGTATTTCTGCCAAATGCTGTACTCCTAAAAGTGAATACATAAGACTCTTTGAGACAAGCTTGCGTGTCTTTGCAGTGCTTTCTACTGCATGTTGTTGATGTTCCTCACATGGAGAGAGGCAGAAACTAAGCAGAGATCCATTTAGTAGCAGATTAGGCTAACCACTGTAATTAACAATGTTATTATATATTATTATAAACGATGTTAATACATTGGCACACATGAGCAATCAATTACAAACACATTTTTGTCACTGTTTCATCAAGCTGTCCTAGAAGAAAATTTAACAATGTTGAAAATAGCTTTTAAAACTGTTGTCAGTATCTAGGCTGCTAATGTTGTTGTGTTCAGATAGTGTAGCAATAGCACTAGCAGATAACTTTCCTAAAATGCCCTACTGTAAATGAGGACAGTGCCTGTATTTTTAAAGATAGTTTTCTTGCTCAGTAGCAAGTATTAGAAGCATATCATTGGTCTTTGGATATGAGAAAAGCATATAGTTCTTTGTGTGTGCAATGCTTGAAAAATTCTAAGTTGCTGTCAGCGTACATCTAATGATTTCTTTTGGATGCAATGACCCCGATTTTCCCCTCCAGTCTTAAGGATGAATCTGTTTTCCAAGTTCTGTTCACCTCTGGTGAATTTCTGATTTCTAATCTCTGTACCATTTAGTTTTTCTTTTGTCACCAAATTCTTCTCTACAGTGGAACAGGGCACAATTTTAGCAGTTTATCTGTTTTAGTCACTCCGGATATAGTGAAGGAAGGCTGAATTTACTTGTGTGTTTTGTAGCAGGTACTGATTTTCATCTTCCTTATTTGTATCAGAGAGTGACATTAACAGAGTAGATGTCAAATCAGGAAAAAGATTCAGTGATTTGCATACACTCCAAGCTTCTTAGGCTTAATTTGGAAGGGAACTCTGGGGGTCATCTAGTCCAGCCTCCTGCTAAAATCTAAATCAAGTGAGATGGGTTTCTCAAGGGTTGTATTCAGTCAAGTTTTGAATACTTCCAAGAATGGAGATTCTACAACTTTACGTAACCTGTTCCAGTGTTTCACCACCATCATTGTGAAATGTTTTTTCGTCTCCAGGGTGAAAAAAATCCCCACCTGTACCACAGTTTATACTTACGTATACATACATGCTTTCATACAATTTATCATGGCTGGATTGCAGTATTACATTTGAACATAATCAGAGGGAAACTGTGCAGCACTAGAAACAATGCCAAAACTAGATTATAACATTGGTGAGTTCCTCAGTGCTAGTAGAGCTTAGAGGGGGTCTTCTCAACATAGTAAGTTTGCAATTATTTTAAGTTCAAGCAGTGCAGATACAGTGTTATGGTCATTATTGTATATTAGCCAGCTGTATATGTATCATAGTTTCTGGAATGTTTTTACTCTGATGGTTAGCATATTTAAAAGCCACACATTCAGTTTCATTATGTCCCATACTCGTTAGATTAGGTTGCACAACTATTTGAGGAAATATATGTATTAAAATTACATGTATTTGTAACCCTGCATGATCAGGCAGGTGAGGTATCTTATGAAGTGAGACTCATAAGTAAAAGTTTGGATTGTGATCTTATTCCAGATGAAACCGCTTTTTTTGTATTAGAATGCTAAATACTTTGTTTAATTAAAAATGTTCCCCCGTTGATTTTTTTAAATTCTTAAACAGAGCTCAATATTGGTATTTCACTGAAACTGAAATATCAAAAAATTATGATAGTATTTTTGATTCATAAATGGAGCATCATCTGTCTCCTGTAAAAGACAGCTTGACTTTTGGGGTTTTCTTTCATTATTTGTTCATTTGTTTTAACTTCTGGTTATCTTTTGTGTTGTTGGCTGCCATTAATATGACTCATTAGTATGAATTAGCATGAATAATTAGTATGAATTAGTATAAATCTTCCAGCTACAAGTTCTCCTTCCTGTGGGTACTTGTCTGCGGCTAGCTAACATTTTGAATATTCGTTGTTCAGCACCAGCTAATTCCCCTGGACAATTCTTTGGTTCATCACTTGGCAAGTAAATGCCATTTACATCACCTGTGGTTTTTTGTTTTGTTTTGGGTTTTCTGTCTTTACTGTCTTTCCTCTTTGGTGACCTCTTACTACTTGAGAACCCTGATGCAGCTTCTTGAATCAGGAGAGATACATACAGCAAAACAGAAGATATTTGGCAATTAATTGATTATGAAGGGGCCTCAAATTATCTGGTTGCCTGAGGGAAACTGTATTCCCCCAGAACAGTCATGAGCTGTTGTGCTTTGAAGATTTACAGGAAGAGAATGATATGGGAGATTTTGATTAAGGGACCAAGGGCATATGTTGCTTGAGTAGTGGGATTTGTGCCACTCTATTATGTGCAAAATCCAAAACTCAAGATAACATATGACTTTTGTCATTATCCTTTTAATGAAAACTACAGTATGTGGCTGTGAACACAAATCCTGCTAAGTAAACTCAGGAGAATTAGTTCACTGTACACTTGAATTCCAATTACTGTGGAAAAATAACTAAGCAAGAAGGAATCAAGGCACCAAAACACTGCAAAATTTTACAGTAATGACATCAAGTACTTTTTTGTTTCATTGCTGGATTTCTTTATTCTTCTGCCTGCATTATATGAGAATAAGAACAAACAATACAAATTTCTATAGCAACACTGTCTTTCAGCCAAGTATCAATGGATTTTGCAAGCACTGACTGCTCAAGTCTCACAATTACTATGGTACTGGAACAAAGCACACCTTAAATCACACCTGTCTGCCTTAGAAATTAATTACAGACAATACAAGATTTAAGAATAGTGAGAAGAAGCAAAGCTTGGTTTCAAGAAAATATATTTAATAGGGAGATAGCTATTAACTGTACTTTAAGTTTGACTACTGTTCTGAAGTTAATCATCTCCCCGAGAATTGCTACACAGTTTTTGCAATGACCACTGGTAACCCTGGTTTACCTGTTCCTGGATAAAGTCAACTGACAACGTTTAAGAGACATTTGGAATGAAATTTAAAACTGCTTTTCACTCTTTGTATTTTAACCAGCTATGTCACCAAAGCAAGTGATTATTCATTACATTAATCCATAAGAATATAGAACGTTGTTGTTTTGAAATGTATTGCATTTTAAGAAGTGGTATAAGTGATGAAGTGTAGAATATTAATAATATTATTAAATACAGCAGTAATAATAACTTAGCATCTTATCAAATGCAAGTATTTCTACTACAGCCTATTGCGTTATTCCCATTGAGAAGTATTTGTATTGGAATAACAGATATTCAATAACACAATTTTATTTGCATGGTATAAGAGTTCAAGAATTTTTGTTTTCGAGAAGTGTAAGAGAAAATATTTTATACTGTACTGTAAGTTTTTTTCTACTGGCACTGAGTTTCTGGATGTGCTTTTCCATGCTGAATCAGAAAGAAAATGTTCTAATCTATCATTTATGTTGTGAAGTTCTGTACATTTATAGCTTCATTTTTATGATTTATAGCTTCATTTTTATGTTGCTTCATTATTCACAGCTGCACATCCTCCTAACCAAATCAAAAGATAGTTCTTATTGACTTAAAAGTTTTAGTTGATTAGTAGATAGGAAATGTGATAAACTAAGACTTCTAACAATGTCTGTCATTGTATTTGGGCAAATAGGTTAGTTCCTAGCTTTAAGTTTTCCTTTCAGCATCATTAAAAAAAAAAATCCTACTATGCATTTCAATCAAAATCATTCACATTCAGTCATTATCAGCAGTCATCATTATATGTATGTAATATACATGCATTGTACTTAGATATCTATACATACAGACTCCTTTAAATACCAGTGATATTAATTACAAAGATTCCCACATTCACCACTGCTATCACTGAATATACATTTTACAACATAAGATTCATTTTAAAGGAATATTTGATTACTCAAAGATGTTTAAGTTTCTTGATGCTTTAATCCAATGTGATTCAAGGGAAGGTACTTGAATAAGCACAGCTGATATTCCAAAAATACTTTTACATTTACATCTAAGTTATTAGATCACCAAGCAAAGACCTCAAATTAAATTATAAGCAGAAGATGCAATCCCAAATATCAGGGCAATGTGAAATTTGCTGAAAGTACTGTTTCAAGACAGTACAGTAATGGACAATTAACCATTAATTGAAGAGAGACATTTCCAACAAAAATCAAAACTAGTAAATTTAGAGATCAGAGTGACTACTAAAAAGAAGTGCCTAACAAGAGTGGTTTCTCAGCTGGATTTTGCTACATATTAGGAAATTACCATATGCAGCAACAACAGGAAATTAATCTCATTATAATATATTTCTATATACAGTCATATATTCATACAGTCATTCCTTGTTTGCCTTGGCAAAGAAAAATATTAATAAGTAAGCTGTCTTTCTGAATTTTACAAATATGGTCAGTACTTTATATGTGGTGAAAATATACTCTGTGTGCATAAATGTTTTTAAACAAATTGACAAACACAGAAGATACTAGCATTCCAGATGTCCGAGAACTTACGTGAACTAAAATGCAGTCACTTTTGGATGTTGGACAGAGCATATGTTAGGCATTTAAAAATAATAAAATATTAGAAGATATTTTTTCCTAAGAAAAAAAAAGCTTGATGGCATGTTATATAAACCAGAGATAATATCTTAGCTGTAATGAAATCAACTCAAAAATTCTCATTTATCTTTTTTTTTTTTTTCCCAAATTTTTCCCATTAGTAGCTTGAGACTGAAAAAAGTGAAGGTATTTTAGTTGGCAGGGTAAGCTGTCCCCTTAGTGCTGGGTGACAGAAAGCACAAACTAAATTTTCTTTAATAGTTAAACTTTCACAAGAGTAAAGAGGTGGTGAAATGGCCATGGTATATCTATCCGAACCTGTAAGCAACAATTGCAGGGATAAGTCTTTGCTGCCATATCTTCATGCTATCTTTAGTAGTGATATGAGAAATAATGCATGTTGGGGTATTTATACTGTAACTGAACCAATTTTGCTAAAGACATACTTTTCTAATTTCTTATTTTTGTAATTTTGATCAGATAAAGTCTAGACAATATGGTGATGAAAGTCATAGTAACCTTAATAAACTTTTCTGCAAGCAGATCAAACTCAGAACGCTTGCAAAATAAATAGCTGATTAGGGTGACAACCTTTAGAGAAGAGCAAGATCTACTTTTCCAGTGCATATCATGATGGAGTTAGTCTATCAATCTTGAACAGCCTACCTTCCTCCCTCCTGCCTGTACAGATCTCGGTGTTTGTTAAGGAAGGTGGGAGTACACATCACTTAGCAGCAGCAATAGTCTCAGTAATTCTTCTCCACACTCTTGCTCAATCACTTTCCATTTATGCAAGTGAGTGCGAGTGGGAATCTTAGAGAGAAAGGGTACAGAAAGTCATAAACTAAAAAAGAGATTTTCCCTCATGCACATCCTTCAAGTCTCTCTATCTTACTAGGGGAAGGTAAGGAAGAAACAAAAAAACTCTCCAAATGCTAACACATTTTAAATCTTAATTTTCAGTTATTACAGAATGTGGTTGATTCAAAAAGCCACAGAGATTCATTCCAGCCATTTTCATGGCTTCACATTTCCTTTTCTGCTGTTTCCATGCTTTTTGTTGTACACCAAGTATTAACCATTTCTGATCAAGTACTAACCTGACAAATATATCAGAGAATGTGTTAGTCCTTAAAAGACAACAGTTTATATTTGGGGAAAAAGAAAAGCCAACAAATGTGAAATACTGTTGAAATCTGAAGTTAGGTTATAAGCACGCACAACACTTTTAAAGATCTTAAAAACAGGAACTGTTCTGGTATGTTTTCTGCAGTATATCAGATGAATGGTTGCTTTTGATCAGCATCAGTCATCATGTCTTATCATCTTAATGACACTTATCCTTTAAAAAAAATCCTGTGTACAATATAGCAAGGGCATGAAAACTCTACTTTCTAATGGCTTTTAAGAATATAGCTTGCAGAGAATCCTAGGACCCATGCAACAAATCTGATTTATATTCACCTTTCCTATTATGCCTTAAAACTTGTGAAGCTTCCTCAACTACTGGAGGTCACTGTGGAACAAACAAAAATACAAACCCCTCAAATTTTTCTTGATCTACATATGTATGTCTTACAATTTGAAAAAACAGACCATATAAGGGTAACAGTTCTTGCCCGTGCCTATCTTAGATATATTTTTATAGTCTGCATGAAGACATCTAGCAAAATGTTATTAATTGATAGCCAGCATTATGCCATTTGGTAGCTACACAATTGAAACTAGGTTATTAGCAGTCTGCTGAAAGGACACGGATCCTTACTATTTGTTATTAACAGCTTGTAAATGCATAAGTCTTACAGTGTCAATATAAGAGTAACACATAAAGCATTTGTAGACATATACATGCCAGGTGCTGTGTACAACTCATTCACAAACGCTCTTGACAGTACAAGCCTACAGTTTCAATAGGAATCATGTTTTTTCTTTAATCAATATACAAATATACAAATATAATCCCTGTTGACATGATAAGTTTCATATCTTACAATGTTTCTTGGTGTCCTTGAAATAATAAAAGTACAAATGATATTTTAAGGCATTTTAGATGCCATATACAGTAACTGCTCTAAAATTTTAAGATAAATTATTGTAGAGCAGATTAAATTTTTTCATCCTAAAGTAACTTAGGCTTTTTTATTAAAAAGAAAATCTTTTACTAGAACATCGAGGGTTACCTACTGATCTGTCACAAGTTCATTATGTGAAATGAGAAGAGGTTAAAGGTTTCAGGCTGGAGTAAGAGAGAAAATGGAGACCTCAATTTCATTCTTTGTGTTATGCTTAAAATGTTGTTTGGATCCTAAGTAACCAGAGACTGAATAAAAAGTTAGTAGACCTTCTGTTACACCACCTCAAGTTGCTACCATATCTGCCAAGCGAAGCAGGGTTAATCTAGCAAGCTACTATGTATGACCTCCAGGGGAACCTGAATGCTGTAAGAATTGTGCCAAGAGATGGAACTATTTCTTTTAATGTCAAGAAACACTGTTGCTTTTTTTTTTTTACCTTTTAAATGAAACAACATAGTGGCTCTGATCTAATAATATTACCATTTTTGGAAGAAGTTGTTCTTGTTTCCAAAATTCTAGCATAGAGATCAGAAGTGTGGCCATCTGAAATTACTTCAGCAATTACAACAAGCCTCTCTTCCATCCCTCTCATTTTTCTGGAGCACTAATTTGTGCTATTAGATATCTGCCAACTCAACCTAGAAATGGCTGCTCTCATCAAGAATCATAGAATCATAGAATGGTTTGGGTTGGAAGGGACATTAAAGATCATCTGGTCCAACCCCCCTGCCCTGGGCAAGGACACCTCCCACTAGACCAAGTTGCTCAAAACCCCATCCAGCCTGGCCTTGAACACTTCCAGGGATGGGGCCTCCACAGCTTCCCTGGGCAACCTGGTCCAGTGCCTCAATACCCTCAGAGTGAAAAATTTCTTCCTGATAACTGATCTAAATCTCCCCTCATCCTATCACTACATGCCCTTGTAAAAAGTCCCTCTCCAGATCTCTTGTAGGCCCCTTTCAGATACTGGAAGGCTGCTATAAGGTCTCCCTGGAGCCTTCTCTTCTCCAGGCTGAACAACCCCAACTCTCTCAGCCTGTCTTGACAGGAGAGGTGCTCCAGCCCTCTGATCATCTTTGTAGCTCTCCTCTGGACTTGTTCCAGCATGTCCAGGTCCTTCTTATGTTGAAGACCCCAGAGCCAGATGCAATACTCCAAGTGGGGTCTCATGAGAGCAGAGTAGAGGGACAGAATCGCCTCCCTTGGCCTGCTGGCCACGCTTCTTTTGATGCAGACCAGGATACAACTGGATTTCTGGTCTGCAAGTGCACATTGTGGCTCATGTTGAGCTTCTCATCTACCAACACCCCCAAGTCCTTCTCCTCAGGGCTTCTCTCAAGCCATTCTCCACTCAGCCTGTGTTTGTGCATAGGATTGCCCCAACCCACATGTAGGAGCTTGCACTTGGCCTTATTGAACTTCATGAGGTTTGCACGAGCTCACCTCTCAAGCCTGTCTAGGTCCCTCTGGATGGCATCCCTTCCCTCCAGTGTGTCGACTGCACTACACAGCTTGATGTCATTGGTAAACTTTCTGAGGGTGCGCTCAATCCCACTGCCCATGTTGCCGACAAAGATGTTAAACAGCACTGGTCCCAATACAGACCCCTGATGAATGCCACTCATCACTGGTCTCCACTTGGACATTGAGCCGTTGACTGCAACTCTTTGAGTGCAACTGTCCAGCCAATTTCTTATCCACTGAGTGGTCCATCTGTCAAATCCATGTCTCTTCAATTTAGAGACCAGGATGTCGTGCAGGACAGTGTCAAATGCTTTGCACAAGTTCAGGCGGATGATGTCAGTTGCTTCCCTTATCCACCAATGCTGTAATGCCATCATAGAAGGCCACCAAATTTGCCAGGCATGCTTTGCCCTTACTGAAGCCATGTTGGCTGTCACCAAGCACCTCCTGATTTTGCATGTGCCTTAGCATAGTTTCCAGGAGGATCTGCTCCATGATCTTGCCAGGCACAGAGATCAGACTGACTGGCCTGGGTCTTCCTTTTTCCCCTTTTTTTACGTTTCCCCTTTTCCAGTTGGTGGGAACTTCACTGGACTGCCACGACTTCTCAAATATGTTAGGTAGTGGCTTGGCAACTTCACCTGCCAGTTCCCTCAGGACCTGCAGATGCATCTCATCAGGTCCCATGGACTTGTATACATTCAGGTTCCTTAGAAGGTCTTGAAATTTCTGTCTAGATGCCAGTGATATGTCAGTGGTACTCAGTGAAAGGATAGGAGGCAGTGGGTGCGAACTGAAGTACAAGAAATTCTAATTAAACATAGAAAATGCTTTTTCACTCTGAGAGTGGTCAAATACTGGCACAGATTGCCCAGAGAGGTTGTGGAGTCTCCATCCTTGGAGATATTTGGAACCTGACTGGATGTGGCCCTGAGCAACCTGTTCTAGGTGACCCAGCTTTGAGCAGTGGGGTTAGACTACACCATCTCCCAAAGGTCCCTTCTAACCTCAACTATTCTGTGATTCAGTGACGCTCTGACACCATGGATTTGCTCTCATAGATGAGGAATCCATGTTGTGCAGGTAAACGTAAGCAGTTTCATTTGGAGAATCCCTTGTATGGTTCACATTGTAGACAATTTAGTCCTGCATTGATAGCAAATAGTCTGTTCAGGGGAAAAAAAAAGTCATACATCATACAGTCACATTCTTTGCCCCAACTAATTCACCCCTCCCAAAAAGGGCCTCAGTTTGGGCAGGAAAAAGGCATGATATCCCTCTTAATGATTTCTTACATTCACATTTCAAAGAGGTATACACGGTTTTAAGCTGCATGATTCTGTTAGGGTCAGAGGAGCCAAGGCAAGGAGGTGATGTAGCAGCTACGCTCTGTGAATTATGTAAAATAAAAAAGTGAATAAAATACTCACCTGAGACAAAAGTATATGATTGGACTGGGAAATCTAGTATATGCTGCCTTATCCCTTGAAATACAAGTACTCTAAAGTGAATGTGTTCATCTTATATGTGGAAAGTATGCAATGTAATAAAAAAGCTCTTTCATGGTACACTCATTGGAGTGTCCCATATCTTACTGGCATCTGCATAATTCAGAGATGTTCAGGACACCTATCTTCAAAGTCTACATGTTGAGTTTCCTGCTTGAATTTAAAACTCCTCTAGTTATCAGCCTTTCTCCAGAATTTGAGTGACACTTTGTACAACAGTTTGTCCCTTAAAAGGTGTGATCTGTGTCTGCATTTTTTAAAATATCTTTTTCATTAAAATTTTCCAGAAAATTAACACATTTCTGTGCGTAATGACTAAGCAAGACATAAAATTCTTGATGCACTCCTTTGTGTCGCTCTTCTGGATTTATTTTGCAATAAACACTTATCTGAACTAATTCATCCAGACACATACCAATAAGGTATTCAGTTTTATTATATTAGTGCAATATTATTATAATTATGTAATTGAGCCATAGGTTAGATCTACAGTTAGCAGTAAGGAAAAGAACGTCTTAACAGATTTTATTTTGTTCTTGTAAATTGTGTGAAGTTTTGGATAACCTTCAGAATCTTTCTGGTCTGGTAAGAATATTAATACCAGCCCACATTCATCATAGACTAGGGAATTTCCCAAATGCTTCAAGAGGAAAAGAAATCCAACATACTTCTCCCACACCTTTCTTAGTAATTGCCTACTCCTGCTAAATTTGCCTAAAATCTCAATGTAAATGTAACTAAAACTGATTGGGAACTCTAGATACATATTATTGTGTGTAATAAAAGTTCAGATAATACTAACAGTAGATGCATGAACACAGTCAATATCTCATAGCAATAAAATTTACACTTTGCCATTTATGAAGAGCTATGGAATGTTTAAGATTTTTTCTGGCTGTTTAACAACCAGTGGGGAAGAAAAGACAAAGTTAAAGGTCCATCACAGAAAATAACTTCCTGGCAATGTCCTTTCTTTCCTGAAATAGTAGAGCATGTCTAGTATTTCTACTCAGTCTAGGAATGACAGTAGTAAATGAGGAGCACGGCAGTCTTGTTAAGTAGCTCTGTCCTTACCAACAAGGAGAGCTGTAGATTACAATAAGAGGTAGCCAGAAAATAGGGAAAATATAATAAAAACTGTCCAGTCTTTCATAAAATACTTTGATTGAAAGGAGTGGACAAACAGTTTTGACCAGGCCATCATTTTCTCCAGTGATTTTCCAAACTTACTATCTCTTTTGTTTCAGAAGAGATACAGCTTCCCTCCTTTATGGAGAATTCTGAATCAAACTTAAACCGTTGAGCGGAAGAGGTAGGTTCATGCATACTACATCATACACTTTAATAAATCTACTAATGGTCCCATAGGCATTAGTGAGTGTAATGATTTTTTTAAAAAAACTAATTGTAGTTAATTCACTCTCTTTTATCAAGATGTTTTAAAAAATACTCAGACTGTAAGCATTTTCACTGGGACAATGGAAGCTCATATTTATCTCATACATAAAGCTGAGCTCTGCTAATTCTTGTTTAAATTTCACTCAGTTCATAGATTCACTTTTTTAATAATAAAAAGGGTCATTCTGCTTATATATTCATATTTCCTGTACAGAGTAGACCATGAACTTTCATGTAGTCACTTTCATCAAACCCAATAAATAGTGGCTAAACTGGAATACTGTAGTAAGAAGCAATTGAGTCTGTGGAAGGCAACTGATAAAATAGATCCTGCATTTGGGACCACAATCATAATCTCACAATGAAACAATACTTTTACATGTGAAATTGTGCTTTAATTAATTTGAATATTTCAATGAAAATTCTCTGTAATCAATTAATGAACCAAAGTATTGCCAGCAAACACATTTGATAAATAGGTGTTTTACAATCACAATGAATGTGAGCATTTATGTTCACAATATATCTATATATCTTAAGGTGATAGCTTTGCCATTATTATCAAGTATGGCACTTCTCATTTTTTAGTTCCTTTTTTTTTTTTTTTTTTAATATCCAGTTGCTGTTTCACTTACCTTATTATATAACATTAGTAATGAACATCTGTTACTAAATGAAACATTTCATTGTGCATCAGTTGTTTAATCATACCCTAAAATCCGTACAAGAAAACTTTTGGTTAAAGAATTAAAAAAGAGGTGATGAAAGAACCCAAGTAGTTCGATAGATTCTTAGTTGTTCGGAGAAGCTTGAAGTGCTATAAAGTGAGTTTACAGTATAAGCAGGATAATGCTAAAGATTTGTTGCTTATTGAAGTAGTAGATCTTTAATACATATGTACAAGGATATACTTTAACAATTTTAAAGGTTTTGTTTTAAAGATTGTTGAATATTGGTATCTGTTGTGTGGAAGTGGAAGATGAATCAATGAGAAAATCAGCTCCAGATAATAGAGAAATATCAGATACAATGAAGCAAATACATTAATGACAAGGGAGCTTTTTCCCTGTCCTTCCTCCTCTCCTTAAGAAGTTGTGAGAAAGTATAGTCATGAGCTGAAAAAAAAAAAAAGAGCTTTGAGAAGAGCTAAAGGCAAAATTAATTTTAATTAGACAATCAAAACAAAGATCAGCATGTACCTCCTGTAAGGAGTAAATGAGCAATAAATAGATATGATCAGCTCGCTACATCTGTTCTTGTATTTAGACTACATGTATTTGAATAAATGGACTACATTTCCTATTTAAGTAATTGCATTTCTTGAGAAAGACTATGTTCTTTGGTATCTTGTGCCTTGCCATTTTTTCATCTTAATCAAGTTTTAGTAATTTGTACACCTGTAGCAGTTTATGGCTTTGAAACTTTTTCTCATTCATTTTCAGTAGCCTCAGTCTTCTTGAACTTACTAACAGTGCCTTTGCTGAAGATTTCTTTGGCTTTCCTACTGTTTTTTTCTCCCCTCTACTTTCTTTCTTATCATAGAATCATAGAATGGTTTAGGTTGAAAGGGACCTTAAAGATCATCTAGTTCCAATCCTCCTGCCCTGGGCAGGAGCACCTCTCACTAGACCAGGTTACTCAAAGCCCTGTCCAGCCTGGTCTTGAACACTTCCAGGGATGAGGCCTCCACAGCTTCCCTGGGCAACCTGGTCCAGTGCCTCACCACTCTCAGAGTGAAAAATTTCTTCCTGAGATCTAATCTAAATCTACCCTCTTCCAGTTTAAAGCTGTTACCTGTCATCCTATCATTACACTCGCTGATAAAGATTCCCTCCCCATCATTCCTGTAGGCTCCTTTTAAGTACTGGAAGGCCGCTATAAGGTCTCCCTGGAGCCTTCTGTTTTCCAGGCTGAACAACCCCAACTCTCTCAGCCTGTCTTCACAGGAGAGGTGCTCCAGCCCTCTGATCATCTTCATGGCTCTCCTCTGGATCCGATATTGTTGGATCTTTTCCAAATTCTTCCCTTCTTTCTGACAAATTTGAAAGACTTGTAGACACTGATTTTCTTCAGTTTCTAGAAGGATGATTTGCTGATCAGGTTTGTGAGCTCTCATTTACAGTTGCTGTTGTCTTTATATATTTTATGGCTCAGAATCTCCCTAAAAACAGTGGGTCAAAGCCTTGCCTATACTATCTTGCCTTGTACTGTCTTGGGGAGGAACTCTGCTACTTAAAGACTTTAGGGTTTTTTATTTTCTAGTAGTCTTCTCTGTCTTTTCTTCTTAATGCCTTTCTGATGTTGTAATGAGTATTTTCCACAAATCAGTGTACTGTAAGAAAGATGGACAGCCCTACAGTGGTGTTTCCCCTGTGTGGGGAGATGGTTCCATTGTTGGAAACTATCACATCTGCTCAATGGGGAGAATTTTCTGTGGTAAAGGGAGAAGCATATGCAAGGATGAAAAAAGAGAACCTTTATCATGATCAGAGATGAACAGGTTGAGCCAAGAGTTTAACCAAAGAAGATTTTGCTAGTCTGATGGCATGTCTAATGGCATGTCTAAGACTAAGGGTCTGCTTTTTAAGGATAACAGTGGGTTAAATGGAGTTTTATTTACAAGATCTTTCTATTTTGTATTGAATGTATTTGCTTGTTTTTTTGTTTTCTCTTTTAGGAGTTCATTGTATGGAGTTCTATTCTGATAGGTTTCTGGATTCAAAGCCCCTGTGGTGGTATTATGTATTTCTCATTAATTTTCAAGTCCAGTCTTTGTACAACTTGCTGTGCGGATCCATAGTATTACAGTTCTCTTTTTCTGTGGATTGTGTTAAGTTGTGCATATTGGTAGCAAGAGAGTTATTTAGTAAACACATAAGTTCAGCAACATGAACACATTTGGTCTCTCTGGTAAAATAGAAAATCTGTTGTAGGATCTTGTGATATTATTTTGGCAAGATGTCAAATGAACTGTGAGCTCCAGATAAGAATTATCCCATTGATTCCAGGTTATTTTTACATCTTTATTTCATATCTAGCCTTTCTCCTCTGCCATGAGCTCCATGAACCTAGTTACGCAAAACCTGGAAAGCTGTATGGCACTTTTGGCAGATCATATGAAATATATGTACAAACAAGTGTGCATGAAAAAAAAAGATACTCTACCTAGTACTGCTAATTAAATCCAGACTTTGAAGCCTGTGAGACTGCAATAATGTCATTACTTTGGAAAGCACATTCTTGAAAGATGCCAAGGAGTTGGTCAGTCTCAGAACACTCTGGTGTTTTGACGACTGCATCTGTGACATGCTTTGGCCAGATTAGACATTCTGGTGTTGAGTAATATACTTCAAAATTCAGTCTGAATAAATTCTGAATCTTACAGTTGTCTGCAAGTGTCTTCTGTGCTGTGGTTGCAGCTGTTTAAGACCAAAAACTCTATAGCGGGCAAAACAAACTTCGGGAAAATTAATTTAATTTACTGCCAATTCAAATAGATTTGGGTAATGAGAAACAAAAAGTCAAACATTAAAACAAGAAAGTAAACAGCTCTTTGCAGATAATTGCAGTTGTATATTGAAACTGAAATGTTCAAAATACACTAAAGGCTATTGAGGTTGTAAAAGAGAATCATTTCTCAGTGCTGCGTGATAATGGGAGGGGAAAGACATCGATTTAGGTTGTGCATATTCCCCTTCAGCACTGTACTGGGTGCCGGCGCCCAGGCGCTGGCAGTGAGGGGGCTGCGGGGCGGCTTCTGTGAGGAGAGGCCGGGGCTGCCCCGTGCCACGCACAGCCGGCTCCAGGCGGTTCCGGCCGGCTCCACAATGGACCCCCTACAGGCCTGTCAGCAAAGCTGGTGCTGCCTCTGCGAAAAGATGTTTAAGAAAGGGCAAGAACAGTGAGGAGTGAGGAAAAGTGTCTGAGGAACAGCCCTGTGAATACCAAGGCCGGAGAAGAAGGAAGAAGGGCCGCTCCCAGCATGGAGCAGGTATTGCTCAGCAGCCTGTGGAGGAACCCACGCCAAAGCAGATGGACGTTCCCAGAGAAATGGTGGCCTGTGGATAGCCCACACTGGAGCATGGAAAAAGTGTGAGAATGAGAAAGTGAGTGGCAGAGAGAAACTGACTGTTACTCCCCACCCCCCCCATCCCCTCTGTGCTGCTTGGAGGAGGCGTGGAGGAGTTGGAAGTGAAGGAGGGAAGTTGGTCCTGGGAAAGGGGGGAGGAAAGGTGTTATCATGGTGGCCTTTTTGTTTCTCACTACCCAAATCTATTTTAACTGGCAGTAAATTAAATGAATTCTCTCCCAAGTTGAGTCCGTTTTGCCTGCAATAGTAACTTGTAAGTGATCTGCCTGTCTTTATCCTGATCCATGAACTTTCTCATCCTGTTTGACCATCTGGTGGGGTGTATGGCCGTTAGCCCGGGCTAACCCACCAGAAGTGTGCACACACTACCATCAGCCCTGCAGGTAGAAACTCAGAGTGGTTAAAGAAGCAGACCAGCATAGAACTGGGTGGTAAGCAAATATTGAGCTGACTTGGTATATTTGATGTATATTGTGGAACAGTTTAGATTTTTAATCTAGAAAAGTTCAAAAGTAATATGACTGTGTACTGTCTTACAAAGATGATAAATTGTTCTCACGCATGAGCAGTATGATGTGTTAAACACGTAGTAGAGACTATGTGTATTTTTGATGTATAGATATGAAAATGTCAAGTTTTAGGATTCCTTAAAGTAGACAGAGGAGGTATCTGCTCAGTTACATTACTACTTAATATATCTTGAAATACAAGTTTATTTCACACATTAAAAGCATAAACCAATAAGTGCCTACATAAACATTGTTTTGTCCAGATACCTTTAATCACTGTTGTATTTGTACCAACCTCGTACTTTTCAAGGCTACATAAAAGTATTTATAAAAGCATGTAGTTACGAATTTACTGAAGTGAACAAGTATTCAGATTTCACAGACAAACATGTTTTTTAAACTCAGTTTAGATACTTTGTATTTTTTTTCTGAGTACCCAATTATTACAAGATAAAACTTGGAAATTACTCCTGGCACTAGCAAAGAAAATTTTACTTCAGCCATAATGAGTACACTTATGAATATGAAGGGCCTAGAGGCTGAGGGAACTGGGGTTGTTTAGTCTGGAGAAAAGGAGGCTGACGGGAGACCTTATCACTCTCTGCAACTACCTGAAATGATGTTGTAGAGAGGTGGAGGTCGGTCTCTTCTCCCAAGTAACAAGTGATAAGATGACAGCAAATGGCCTCAAGTTGTGCCAGGAGAGGTTTAGATTGTGTATTAGGAAAAAATTTTCTTCACCAAATGGGTTACCAAGCATTGGAACAGGCTGCCCAGGGAAGTGGTGGAATTGCCATCCCTGGAGGTATTTAAAAGATGGGTAGACGTGGCGCTTATGGACAAGGGTTAGTGGTAGTGTTAGGTTAATGGTTGGACTACATGATCTTAAAGGTCCCTTCCAACCTAGGTGATTCTATGATTCTATGAATTCATATTCAGATACCTCCATAATCATTAGAGAAAAATCACAGAACCACAAAATCACAGGGTTTCGAAAGGACCTCTGGAGATCACCT
>VYXH01000287.1:2027-18977 GCA_013397275.1 Burhinus bistriatus
CCCCATGTTTCTTTCTTTTTGCGCCTTGACCAGCAATGTGGTCCTATCCCAAGCTACTGCTAGCTCAGCAGGCAGCAAAATGTGCTATTGTGGCCAATCCCAACTTTTCTACACCTTGGGGCCTGATTCTGCTTTCCCTTCTTGGTGATAAAACTATTCCTGGCGGATGATGAGAAAAGTGGAATTGTACAGACCATAAAATCAAGGATTTTTGGCCATCTCTAGCTGAAACCTTAGTAATTACCCAGACACTAACACAAATCGGCCTCCTTTTTGATAATTTATGAAGAAATTCCATAGACTGAAATGACCATGAAAATACTTATAACTGTATGTCTCTTGTTCAGTAAGATGCCAAGGGCTTAAAGGGCCTGCAAAGGTTTCTTAAATAATGTTGCTTAAATAGTAAGTTCCATGTGCAATCCCAGGCAATACTCAGAGGCAATAAACAGTAATACTGGGAGTCCTGGTCAGGTGCTATCTGGTCTGTGGGTCTCTTCGTTGGCTGAACACTTCAGGCCTTCCATTTCCTGCACTGTTGATCTAAACTCTGAACACACTGGTGGCAAAAGTGGCCATTTATTAAACTAAACAAAGCAAACTGTAGAGAAGCTGGGGTTTAAATTGTATCGTAAATAGCTTTATTAGTATGGCAAGTTGAAAAAGCTGTCAGTGGAATCACCAGAGCATTTTTCAGAAACATGCTGGTGTTGAATGTGTTATTTATAAGAAAGGTTTGAATAATATTCATTAGAAAATACCTTAACAAAATACAAATGTTTCAGTTAGCATCTAGCTTTCAGCTTGCTTCTGTTTCCCCATTCAATCAATAGTAACTATACACATACATCTTGGTAACTTTAATGGTGTATTTAATGTATTACTGAGTGTTCTAATATCACTAAATATTTTAGTATTTTGAATTTTATTTTATTTTATTTTTTTTTTATATAAAAGTTCTGCTTGTAGAAGAGTTTGTAATCACAAAGCTTCCTTCTGATGCGGAGGGGATTTGATTCCGAAATCACTAAACAGATATCCCAGTTCCCAGGCATGCTCAGACAATTCCTTCCCCATCTGAATCCCCTCCCCAGGCACAGTTCTTAGGATCAGAGAAGTCAGAGAATGTTGCTCCATTCTCATAACAGGAAGTTTTGCCAGAGGTCCCAGGCTTGGTGTTTGTTCTCTTCAGATTCCCTCAGTCTGAACTTACACTCCTCTTCTTGGTGCTCATATTTCTTATCTTGTACCTTACAGTTGTTCTTATTCTGATCCTACTCTTATTTTACTGAGAGATGATTAACTACCTTTCTTTGTGGGGTGCAGTCATGGATTCTCTCCCAGGATCAAAGACACAAGGCCCTCACAGCACCTCCACCTTCTCACTATCTCTACTTCCTTCTTACGTTTCCCTCTGTCCAAATACTGTTTCTTATTCACTCTTGGTCCCTGTTCTTCTTTCTGCCATGGCCCATCTCTTAATGAGTCACTCACAAAGACAGACTTTTGGGTCAGAGGAAAGCAAAACCATGGAAAAAGCACAAAAATCTTTCAGCTCCAGCAGCTTTGGTTTAATTGTCCCGATGCTGGTAATTTCAACACTAACTCTCTATCCTTTCACACATGGTATCTCATTGAGACTCAAATCCCGCAGGGCTATACAGTTGCCAAGAATCCTTCAGCGAGGTCTCATTGACAGGGAGCACATCTTTAACAGACTCCATAGTCTGACACATCTGCTTTCTAATATCAATCCCCCAGTCATTACTGTTTGTAACAGCTCCCTCTTAAGTGTTTGTGGCAGCTGCTCAACACAAAACCCTACTTTCCTGAGGATCTGAAAAATTGCAGCCAGCTGTCTCCAGTTGTTCAGATTTCTTAGAGCTGCTCTGTCCAAAAGCCTCCCCCCAAGTCCATGGCCACCCCCTTTCCCTGCTGGAATCCGTATCAAGCGGGACATACTAACCAGAGACACCCCTATTCACTCACTCCTCCCAAGCAGGAACGCTTGCCAGCACAGCCGCGTAGAGTCTGACAGTGCAGTTCCACTCCTGCTTCTGAGCTGGCTGCACTCTGAGCAAGTCACTTCATTTTACCAAGGACATCCCTTCACCCTTGGTCTCACTTAATGGAACTCCAAGGTGTGGGGGCAGGGACTGCTTCCCATTACAGGTATTCCTTGATGTCATTGTAATGCAAATAAAAACAAACAATTCTGGTATTCACTACTTTGATAACATAAGCCTAATACTGCTACTATAGAGGATCTTAACCACATCATTTTTATATCTGATCAGCAGTCAAACAGAGAATTTCAAAAAAAGAATGAGTCCAGCCAAAAGAAAATATGTCCTGCTGCTCAAACTATAACTTTAGAGTCATTCATAACAATAAGAAAACCTGGAAACAGCAACAACCAGTCAGTTACTTCCATTCAGAACACACTAACAAATGAGCTTACACAATGCAGTCATACAAGGAGATTTGGGTTTAAGAAAGCAACAGTTTGGAATACTATGAAATCTATTGCGCAAGGTACAATGGAAGATAGCATTCAAACTTACCAGAGGAAGGAGGCTGGGAAATTCTACAGGACACTACAATAATAGCTTAATTCCTCTGAAAGAAAAGAATGAGTGCAATCAGTAGATGAGTAGCTCCGAGGGGGTGCAACTCAAAGACTGCAGGAAAAAAAATGTACAGGAAAAGGTGGGAAAGCAGCTATTCAGCAATAACTAGGGTCTGTCAAAGCCTGCAGGCGAAAGAGGACAGAAATCATGAACATGTTTACAGGGTCTTGACAGAGCAAAATGAAGGTGCAACTGTTGCAAGACCAACTAGTACTGAACTGTATCTGGGAAGATAACAGCACTTCTGCAGCACCAGCCAGCAAACAGTTGCTCAGGCTCCTCAGGAGCTGCATTCCAGTCATTAAATCAGCCTGGAGCCAAAGCCACTCAATGTCAGCAGAAGATCCAGCGACAGTGGAGATGGATGGGTGCAGTTCACTGAGCCTTTTGAGGGGGCTCCGCTCAAGCACTCCATAACAACTTAGGAAAGTGGTGAACGTGGCTAAAAATCTCACCTTTTGCCCTGGGCTTCCTGCAATTCCTGGGCAATGCTAGCTATTCCCTGTGAATATCCCTATCCACCCAGTACACCAGAATAATGCTGCTTAATTCTGTGAATAAAACAAGTTAAGTGTTTCTTGCTGTAGGTGAAGCAAAAGCTCTTAACAGGCAGCAGCACCAGGCAAGGAAGAAAAGAGAACTCGAGATTTCCCTCTGTGTATTGGGCAAGATAATACAATCATTACATCCACAGGCTGCATTGTGAGATTTGTGTCTCCGACGCAACACTGAAGAAGACTGGTTTACAAAGGACGGAGCACTACTAGCCTCAGATCATGTCCAGCATAAGCTTGGGCTCCAGCTGAATGGTTATTACACTGCCTAGCACAAAATCAAGCTTGGTTTGCTTGCTACACTGAAACTGCCTGCAGCAACTGCTGTTCAAAAGGCACCTGACTTCCTGAGCAAAGCAAAACAACACTCTTAAATTATTGCAGTAGCTGAGCTCTGGCTCAAGCAGAGAGAGGATGTAGTGTCCAGCACAGTGATATAAATCAAAACAAGGATAGAGGAGAACTTCTATCAGCACAGCTCTGGATAATGCAGTCAAACAGGATGTGATGAGATAAGGCTGTGTGTGGCCTTGCACACCATCCAATCGGTTACATTTGCGATAAAGGAAACAGAACACAGAGCCTCGCTGCCCTAAAGAGGGGAGGAAAAAAAAAATATACAACCCAACAAAAACAAAACTCAAAGGCTGGTTCTGCTCCCACTAGTCTAGGGGTGGCCAACTTGGGGATTGGTTCTGAGCCACAGGCAACTCATGCACAGCTCCCACGTACAGGCTACATCACAAGGCCACCAGCCTTGGACTGACAAAATGACTACTGCATGATTTACATCTCAGCTGGGAGAGAAAAATGAGCGAGGAAGGGCAGCAGAGATTGACACTGCCAGGTTGCCCTGGGATTGAGCCACACACTGGGCTGGCCCCAGCCCTCAAAGGAACAGTGCAATTCCTGGGGAGTCACTGTTATTTCTCATGCAGGAACTGTTCCCAGAGCTCCCATTCTCCCTGACTTTCCAAGATGTGCTGCATGTGTTTCACAGCTTCCCAAACAGATGAAGGTTGTGGCGGGTGGAAATGGTTAGCCACCCTCGTGCTAGCAGCAGCAGTCACCAGGAGTCATTGCCGACAAGCACAGAGCTCGTTAGAAAGCAATGAACCAGGAGGAGGTCCAAAATAATGTCCCTTTTCTATTGCAGAATCACCAGTAATGTTAGCTAAACATGTTTAAATCACAACTGTCCCGTCAAGTATAGATGAGTGTAGACATTGACTGATAAAAATGACTTGAGTCTTACCAAACCAAGCTAGAGACAGGAATAAATAATGCTTAGCATTTTCCCAAAGAGTATTATTCACTTAATTATGAAAGTATAGGGAACCCTTAATAGCAACCTAAAAAAGCCTGGCTCCTTAACCCATCGAAAGTTAATTGGCCTGCAAATTTCTCCATTGGACTCAAAAGCCCCCCAGTTTACCTATGGAAAAAAATACATCACAAAGACCTACGTGAACCACCCAAGGACAAAATCAGACTGGGGGCAAAATCCAGACAAGAATTTAAAGACAAGAAAAGGTGAACTTCAAAATTGATTTGCGATTGCAAGTACTATAACTTCAGAGGGGCTCATGTTTAACACTGTCTGGAAATCAGGCATCTTTTGAGTCTTTCCTGACAAATAACACAAAATTGTGAGATTCAATGCCTATTCTAGGATATCCAAATTGAATTCTTATTTCCTAATCCTGCCTCCTGTTCATGACATCTCTCAACCTCTTGTCTAGGACTCAAGGGAAGATGTCCCAAAAAAACTCATGACTGTGACATACTTAGCTTCCATGACACTAATGGCAAAATTTCACATGAACTCAGACAGGAGACAGATGTTTGCAAATCTCATCCAAAGCAGTGAAAACATTTAGCTCCAAAACTACAGCCAGTCTCCAAGAAAAGGAATAGCTGAACCTGGGCTAAGAAGCTTACAACAGAATAGATGGAAGCACCGACCATACAACCCATGAACACAGTCAGACTTCTGCATCAGCAGTGCTTGCGGGTGTTCTGTGTTGCCGGCATGATCTGTCCAGCCAGGGCTAAGCCCTTTACTAAAGCCTCAAGACAAAAGCAAACCACAAACAGGCAGAACAGGTATATAAAATGAGACCTCAATTCAATCAATCATGTGCCTTGATTTTAGTAGTAGTTAGACAGGAGCTTAAAGGTGTTTGATATTTTCAATAAACCGATGCCTAAGTAAAGTAAAGAACAACAATAAAACATCTACATCACATGAATGAACCCTACTTATGGCTACCAACAAAGCCACACTCTCTTGGAGTATTCACAAGCCACCCCAGTTCAGTTTTGGAGTACATGCTCCACCTGGAACATGCAGCACGTGAACATTCAATGCTTACAGCAAAGATGATCACTTCTTGAGGGCTGACACTGAGGAAAGTCCACCCGATTTGGTTTTCTGTAAGAGAGTCTGAAATTTCCTAGCAAACAAACAGACATCAGCCATTTTAGCTGGGTTCCGGTTCTCCTACCACTTTGATACAAGAGGCGGCAGAGCCGTCTTCAACTTGGACTAGTGTAATTTTGAGCTCAGAATGCTTTCTTCTCAATTGTGGCATAAACACAGTCATTTCCAAACTGCTGAACGTATAGGGATTTCACAGAAAGCAAGTGAAAATCATGAGAACCTGTAGTACAACCGCAACCCTCAAATGGGAATCACTAAGCAAAAAAAGCAAAAAAAAAGAAATGCCAAAAGCTGAAAAACACAGGTTAAACTTGCGCCCAGATATTACAGGAAAGCATGAACCTTCTGATTTATCTGTTTGCCCTTCCAGACCCTTCTCACCAGGAAGGTCAACAGGTTATATACCTTCTGCTGGATTAATCTACAGGAGAACAAGGGCAGCTAGCCAAGCAAAACTAGATTCTTAAAGGGACACAGCCAACCACAGACTTGACTCGGTTTTAAAACATGTTCTTACAAATAAAACCTGTGATCAAAAACAGTGCAAAAAGATGCTGCTTCTCTATTTTTCAGTTAGTTTACCAGGTGGATAGAAACAGTGATTTATATTGTTTCCCCTGCACAGTTATTTTATTCTGTTCTCATTGATCCTTCAGAAAGGAAAAAAAAAACAAACCCAGGGGCAGGGAAATAAATAGGAATTTATTTATTTATTTTTAGAAAGATAAATCAAAAGGCAATGAATGTACTTGGAGAAAATCTTATGCAAACCTCTCTCTTAGGCTTCTCTCTTCTTTTCCCTAAACTGTCAAAATTTTCAAACCAAGAGGGCCTTTCTAAATCCTGCTAGTCTGGTATCAGTGAGCTTAATTTCAAGGACCTGCTATGGAGAAGTATGATCAGGTAAGATGAACTTAAGACACATCAGCAAATCTTCCCCTTCCATTTCAGTATCCATACGCTTAGTGCTCTCTTGGCTTTTCCTCCTTCAGTTAAAGCAGTCCTGGTAACAAGAGATTAGATATTGTCTGGACATCTGTCATTAATGGTTACCATACTGTTTGAAGGGATACACTTTGAGGACTACGCTAATTTATTTTCTCTTTGGCAATAGCAAAGCAGATGCTTCAAAGGCTTGTTTCCAGGCTCTGAAAGCCACTGGCACTCATGTCTTAGAAGTACAGCGAAGTAAAACACCTACCCTTTGGCAATCATATTCTAACGAAGGTAAGAACAAGTAATTATAAACCTACAATGGAACAGAAAAACAGAGCCAATGACTCAGCCAGTGGCACCGGGAACTGGAAAACCTGCCCCTCCCTAGCAGGAAAACATCTAATTCATACGGTGTTAAAAACAAAGGGGATTGACTGCATCATCTCCAGAAAAAAGGAGGACCCAAGGGGCAGGAACAACAACAACAAAAACCCACCCCCAAAAAAAACAAACAAAAAAATCCCGAGAACCCAAAACACCACCTCCAAACCCTAAAGAGCTCTTTCTAATAATCTGGTCTCAGATCTTGTAATGAGGTCCACGCATGCAAATTCCTGACTTTTTACAAGGCTCTACAAAGGAACATGTTGGACATTTATATAGCATGGTGGTGGACATAATGCAGAAGTCGGAGAGAGAGAGGAACATACACTACTGTAAATCCTGATTGCTCTTCAAAGGAGAATAGAATTGCCATGAAGTTAGGGAATGAAAAGAATACAGTGCGTGATGTAATAGGTTTGGATTTAGATTAGCATTTGCTACTCTCCAAGGAAATCATAGCTGAAAAAATTACTTCAAATTGGCTTTGGAGAGTACTGCTCATATTATTAGAAAATTAACTAACGGCTTCAAAACTAAGTGTAGTGATCTATACCAATGGAACCAACAGATACAGGCGGCATCTACTGGGTTGCTGCAGGGACTTTTGCCAGTCCGCATTTCTTTGACATCTTAATTACAGATCTAAGACTGAATAAAGGGAATGTTAATGAAACTTGGAGGTGACAGAGAATGAAGTTTATGAACACCAGTGGATAGAAACACTTCAAAAACAAACGAGAGAAGCAGGGGGGACAAATAAGACTATGTGGAAAAAGTAATGCAAAGAAACTGCAGAAACAACAGTGAAAAAAAGAGCTAAATCAAGGAAAAAGCCCTGCCAGAAGCAGGAGCTAAAGACATACAAGAGTGAGAATGCTGAACAAATGAGAGAGTTGTCTGCAAAGCAAATGATTCTACAAAATGTAACTTTTGTCTGCTTGTACTCAGAAGTCACTTCAGGCAGAGACATGAATCACCTCCAACACATGGAATATCAGACCTCATTCTGCAAAAGGAACACAGATAAATTGAAGAAAGTGAAAAGAAGCGTATAAAAAACAATCACTAGACCTAGAATAGACATTGAAAAATATTAAAAGTTTCATCCCATTAGCAGCTTGTAAGAACTTAGAAGATGCAAATGCAGAGAGATAGAGAATAAGCAATGATTTCACAGAAATACACACCAAAGCAAAAACCGTTGCAGTAGAGTGAGAAAACTTTTCTGACATTAAAGTACATTGGGCAATGAAAAAGTTGCCCAAGAAAATTACTGGAAGATCCATTGCATAGCGTTATGGGAAAAAACCCCAACCAACCAACAAATCAACTAAAGGACAAATCTGAGCTGTATGGAAAGTATAACAGATCTTTAAAAAAGCTAAAGATGAATTTTTGCTTTCTTAAGGTACAGTCGTGGCCAGATAAGACAGAAAATCATTTCAGTATCACAGGAGCAACTGTAGACACGGTCCAAGGAACTACTTAAGGCAGGAAAAGATGGCAATATTGCTAAGAAAATATCACCATTCTCCACCCACTGCCACCTAGTAATTGCACCCCCTTCTGCAGACACTCCGGCATTTATGTGACCATATGATTAACTGGAGTGGAGAACAGATGTGGCTGAAAACTAACTTCCTAAAAGAGGGTGTTACTTTTCATCTGGATCAGCCCCCTGGCCCGGGTCAGTAAACAGCAGTGCCAATACCCATGCCAGTGACAAAGGAAAGAGGTGTGACAAGTACAGAGATGGACAGCTTGAGGCTGCGTGGACAGGTTCTGTCTACAGCAGTGCCAGCTTAAAGTCTTTGTGGACCCACCACTTGAGTTATGTTGTGACAGAACAAAGAGCTGAAAGATATGATCAGAAAAAGACACATATAATACTAAGGAAGGAAAGCTGTGAATGAGTATATCATCATTCCAAAGAAAGATGCAAGCAACATGTATTGTGAAAAAAATATCTGAGTAAGAAAACCAACCGCAACTGTGATTTTCTTTTAAACCACAAGCAAGATTCAGTGCCATGGAGCCCTTTTTCTCTTCAGAGCTTCACGGTACTATTTTCATACCATTTTTCCACAGATGTTCTGAAATACACTAACATTAAAACACCACAGTAATAAGCTAAAATACTTTAAAGCCATTGGTAAAATTAATTGAAGAATCCAAAAGATGTAGCAGGAACCAAGAGAGTGGAACAACTCCTAACAACCATTCTCATGCACACTAATTGCTCCCAAGATCACCTCCGAGAGGATACAAACAATGAACTGATACTCCAGTTTAGAGGTGATAGACTTTGTTACGTGCTTGAGTTTGAGGAAGCTGTCCAGAGCAGGATTTCGGAAAATCCCATAAGGTGACTGCACCCACTGCCTGACTGCCCTTTGCTGTGCCAACCCAAGTTCCAAAGAGAATGAGAGAGTCCCTCAGCATCCAACAGCCCTAATAAAGAAGCCCCTCTGTATTCTTTACAACATGATCCACCCTCTTCTCGGACCAAAAGGCTTTAACTGCACAGGTGGTGGTACAGCAGCTTCAACCCTGCCCTAGCACTTGTTATATACCCAGTCTATTTTCCCTCTTGTTCTGTTCCTCTCGCTCCTCCCCATTACTCTATACCCTGTGCTACTGCCCATTGCCTTCTGTAGGAGAAGAAACAATAAAACCTCTTACATCTACACAGACAGATGGACAGACAGGTGAACGACTGCTCCACTTGCTTTGCACACAGACAGTGCAATCAAGTCTAGGGGAAGATGATCTCTTTTGAGTAATAGGAAACAAGAAAAAAAAAAAAAAAATCTCTTTCCCTCCCACCAAGGCCCCTGCATTTGAAAAGTATTTTGCATTGTTTATTTGTAGAGGATTTGCAGAACTCAACTCTTAAGGTTAGAAAGTAACATGAGTGTAACTTCAGGTTAAACAAAAGTAAAAAAAATTGGTAGATTAATTGTAGTAGTTTTTTGGTTTGTTTAGTTTTTTGTTTTGTTTTGGTTTTTGGTTTTTTTTTTTTTAACTTATATATGACCATTCACTGTAAAGTACTTTACAGAAGTCCTTAAAATACGTTGGGCTACACTCCTTCCCCCTTCTACAAAAAAAGCCCCATCTTTAGCATCCCATGCAAGGACTTGTTTAAATGAAATTATCTACATAAGAGAAAAGATTACTCGGGAAAGCTTTTTGTTTGATTTTTGGTGTTTGGTTGTTTTGGGTTGTTTTTTTTTGTTTTTGTTTTGTTTTGGTTTTTTTTAATTTAAATCCTTTCCAGGGACATGCCAACAGAAGTCAACTCTAACTTCAGAGTAACTGGTCTGGGAAAACAGTATTCCCTCATCTTTTGGTAAATACCCTGTAACAACCCACGTGCCTTCTCACGGATGAGTTTGCTTATGATTTTTTTGTTTTGTTTTTCCCCGAAACATCTTTCCTAATTTACATTAAAATTTATTACAGAAAGTACTGATCGTCCTCTCCACCCTCCCCCAAGAACATCTCTACAAGCGGCACAGAAACCTTTTTTTTTTTTATTTCCCCCCCCCGTTAAAAGTGTTAGCAGTTTTCTGCCCATGCGACAAGCCACCGAGTTCCCGAAGTCCCAGCACCGGTAGCCCCTTCCCGACGGGGGAAGCCGCCGGAGCCTCCATTGAGGATGTTCCCATCGCTTCCTTTGTACGCTGGTACCTCCTCTGTCGCACACGAGCGGCTCCGAACCCTCCCTCGCACCCCCTCTGCCGCAGGCACCCGCACTCCTTCACCCCACGCGAAAGCGAGCGTGAAATAGCGTGTCCTGACCTGAGCGAGGCAGGAGCGGCGGTTGTTCCGCAGGGGCAGCGGGGACCGGCTGCAAATCCTCCTTCTGCTCCAGGACGTTCTGCCAAAAGAGCAGATGAGGGCTCTGACTGCGCGCCTGCCCCTCGCTCCCGCCGGATCCCCACCCCCGAGCCCGCAGGGGTGGGAGCGGGGGCTCGGACAGGGGGAGCGGGCAGGCGGAGCAGCCTCTCGCTCAGCATCGCCGCCGCCAAGTCAGACAGAAAGAAAAGTTGCCGGGGAGCCGTGGCCGCCCTCGGGGCGGCTCCGGGGCGGACCCTCGGGGCTCCCCCTTCCCCGGGTCCCGCAGCAGCGGGGACGGCAAGAACAATGCCGGGCCGGGCCGGGCGCTCCCGCCGGCTGTCGAGCGGAGCGGGGCCGGGGGGCAGCCCAGGCCGGCGGGAGCAGAGGCACAAAGCGCACACTCACCTGAGGAGCGCGGAGCGGCCGGCGGGACGGCGAGCCCGGGCGGCGGCGGGAAGGGGGCGGCGGCAGCCGCGGCCGGGCAGGAGTTCGGGAGGAAAAGGGAGGGTTTTTATTTCCCCTAGAGTTTGAAAGGAGGAAGTGAGGAATGCGAGGAATGAGAGTTGGTATGAAACGAACGCGGCCGAGGGAGGGGACTGCCGGCTAACGCAGGGGCTGGGACGNGCGCCCGGGCGGGGCAGAAGCTGGCGTCCGCAGCCGGGACGGGCCGGCCTGAGCCGGGGGAAGAGCCCTGGAAACGGCGCCGCTTGCCTGGTGCTTTCCCGGGAGGCGGGACTCCGGCGCTGCGGGGATACGGCGGCGGCGGCGGCCCAGCAGTCACCCGCTCCGGCCACTGGGACCGAGCGTCGGGTGAGGGGGCTCCGCAACCCGCCCCTCCCCGCACGGCACAGGGGCACGGCTGCTCTGGGTAACCCCTTCGAGCCGGGCGCGGCCTCTGACAACACCTCTTCGAAGCCCCTTAGGGATGTGTGATGCGATTTCCACCCAGCATAGCTGAGCCGCTGCAAAGCAAACCAACGCCAACAGCGCAGAAGTGGTTGTAACAGTTTATTGTCCCGAGAGCATCCCTGAAAGTAAACTACTCACCTAACAGCAGGGGACGTCCTCTGTGGCTTTCCTCAACCTTAAGGTGGCTGCCCTTTTTCTGTGGAGTCTCCACATGTCCCTTCTCCCCCTCTGCCTTCTCTTCCCCGTCCTCATCTGCAAGGCACATTCCACAGCCCATCACTACATTGACAACACACTGTGGCTCCAAACATGCTCTGGCACAAAACTGACACGGCCACCAAAGCAGGCAGTCCCAGTTTGGTGGCAATCCTTTATTCTCCCACACCTGTCAGACTTGCCTTGGTAGCAAGTTAGTTCGAACTAGTTCTGATTGCCAGTCTGGTGCGCTATGAAGCTGCTCTTTTCCTATCCGTTCATAGAGCTTCAGCTCTCAGCTAACCTTCTCTGTATCACATCTGTTCTCAAATCACCAACCCTCTTTCCTGGCCTACTGTGCGCACAGCAAGTGAGAAGAGGGCCACCTGGTTGTTTTCCTGGATGCCTGTTTTACCACATCTCTCCACGCTTTGTAGACATCGTCTCTCTCTTCTTTATAGCAACAAATACACCGTGTATCTTCTCTGTTAAGTTCCAAAGGTCTTTCATGGTCTTTTACCACTATCACTTTTTCAATAGTCACGTCTGGTCAGTCTTCCACTGTGCTCCTGTTTAATTTTCATTTGCACTTTCTTCTTTGCTCTTGTTACATTTGGTAATCAATCATCATAAACATCTGAGAAAGCAAGACCGTAATCAAAAACAAGCCCAGGGAATTCAGCCATTTCTATTTGCAGCACTGTAACTGTGAGCACTTTTCCCTGCCTGTGTACCTTTCAATTATTTGTTAATTTAATAAATTCAATCATTCAATTATTTCATTGAAATTAAAATAATTTCATTTAATTATTTGCACAACACCTTCTCCACAACTTCAAAAGCCCTTTTGCATATCATGAGACATAGAGAAAACTTTACTCTTAGGCTGTTGTCTTAAAATGCAGAGTATGACACCAATCAGCATTGAAATGCTTTTTCCGTGCTTGTCTGCCTCTGTTATATCTTGTCTTCAACTCATCTAGAAAATTTTGAGGAACAATTGATCATTTTGTGCCACGCAGCACAAGGGGTCCAGACCCAAATAATACCATGCAAATAAGTAATAATGCTGACTTGAAAAAAGTAGCATATTGGTACAAAGCCTATTACACCGTTTTAAGTGCATGCGTACTATGGAGTTTTAACCACTTTACCTGCAGAAACCATCTAAAGTATCAAAAATTAGCTATTTTCCAAGGTGTATATATACTAGAAAAAAAATGACCGGCCCAGAAATGCCAACAAGCTGCACTAGAAAATGCTGATAAAAGACTGAAAGCTGCACTAGGGTTGGAAAGCCACATCCCCAAAACAACAGCAGTAGTAAAACAGCAAGTTTAGTTATGTAACTACATCCCATTAGCAGCTCTGGTCAGTGCAGCTAGATCAGCAAAATAAACTTTTTCCTGTCTCCAGCAGGTGACTTTGTCACAGATGCCTGGTGTGCACATAACTGGCTGTGGTAGAGTTATGACACAGTTGGCTTTGTTTAAAACGTCAATATATTGAAGAAATGGATTAAGAAAAATTTCAGCTTTTGGTAAGAAACCAAAGCTAAAAAAGTTCGTAGCTCTTTCAGTTGCAGAGAAAAGACTGAAAACAGGACCTAAATGTGTCCTAAGGCCTCAGAAACCAGATGGCAAAACCCATCACCTTCAAAAACTTAGTCCTGGGATTTGGAAGGCCAACTCCACTTCTTGCTTTTTCTTTTTTTTTTTTGTTTTTTTAAGTTTGGCAGTGCTGAAGATAACTGATATTGATAATCCTTTTTAATACAATTATTTTTCTTTGTAAGGTAATAGAGCAATCATTTCATTTTACGAATACTTTAAGAAAAATGTTTTCTGATACAACTGTAGGAATTGAGAGTGTATACAATATAAATAAGATGAAGTTACAAAATTCAATGAAATTATTTGGGGGCGGGGGGGGAGAGGGTTGTTATATAAAGCCCTGTAATGATCTCATTTAGCCACGGCTTCTACTAAGCCATATTTAAAAACATGCATTTCATGAAAAACAAATATATGTTAAAGGTAGCTCACTTCTCATCACATCTGTTCACCATGAATTCTAGGCCAGGTCTCATGATTATGTGACTAACATATTGTTTTGCTCCCATTTCCCTGCAGAATCAACATAGCTCAAACAGAAGGAATTGAAATCTATTCCTTCCTGTGAATCATCACACAAATTGTTTGCAGGACTCCAGTCAATTACAGTTGGAAACCCACTCAAGAGAACAGAGGGGTTTTGGTGTTGGTTTTGGGTTTTTTCGGTTTTGTTTTTGTTTTTTTTTTTTTCTTTTCTTCTTTACTGGTGGTAATGTGGAAGCAAACTATTCTACTTAGAACAGAAAGCAGAGGGAGTTGGGCAAGCTCAAACTTAATTCCCCAACACTATCTGTACTCTATTGGAATGATATTGATATGCAGCTTTTAAAATAAAGTCTATTTTCACAGTAAAATAGTACTACTTCTCCTTTAATAAACAAAGGGCTCAATTCAATTAAGCATTAAAAAAAAAAAATCAATCCTTTGTTTTCTTCATAATTTTAAGCTGTTTTGTTGCAGGCAGTGCAATGGTTTACCTTGTTTGGAAATGTTAATTTTATCAAAGTAAATGATCACCAATTCCATCCTTTAGAATACATTCACCCATTTATGTAATTCTCTAAATTAGATGTTAATGTTTAAATGTGTAAATGTTTATGTATCCTCTAAACTAAATGTTAAATTATCAGAGTAGTTTACAGTTATAATAGCCTTTACCTTAACGAATTCTGGTGAAGTTAAGTTTGCTTCTGGATTTTTCTCCCATTTTGGGACTAAAGAAGTGACCTCCAGCTTCCAGCAGGGAAAGAATAATTCCATATAGAACATGTTAAGGGATGGAATGAGAAAGCAAAACTTCTATAAACTGTACAGTTCAAGAGATACAAGAGTAACGGTGGGTTCAGGGTCTCTGGTTTCTCGCACAGCAGGGCTTTCAATTCTTACCACTTCACAGTTGTAGCAGGCTATTTTCTCTGTTAGTAAGGAAGCCCTTACAACAATGTTGCTTTTCTACTTGTCTTGGTAACTATACGCTGGGCCAAATCCCTTGGCCCTAGGATACCTTAAGCGTCTTTCTTAGTTCTAGGTTTCAGCTGTGGTAGTTCCAAACTGCAGTTTTGTACAACAGTTTGACACTATGGCAGAGAAGATGAGATTCTTGACTCTGTCAAATAAGGAATCTGTCTACAGTTCAGTTTCACAAGACTTTGCCCAAACTCTTAGCTCTTGGCCTGTAAATCACAGAGAAGGCTTTCCTTGCCTTCTGTACCAGGGACAAGAAACCTAATACAGTGTCAACTGAGAGATTTACAGAGCTGTTAATACCAGCAAATAGAGGAGCACACTAAGTAAAGTACAATATTACTATTACGCCAATAGTAACAACCCCCCCCGTCCTATCGCTACCAAATTCAGCAGCAAAAGCAATGACAGTGGGACTGAGCCCTAAAAGAGCAATAAATTATTATTCACTGTCTTTCAGTTGTGAGCCAAGGAGCTTATAGCAGCCTAGATGTTTTAGTCTGCTAGGCCTGCCTTTAGGATTCATATTTAACAGTTTAATATGTACCCTTCTTTGTTTTAAGATATCTTTGGGATTTCAAGTATGTTACATTTGCATGTATGCAACTGATATTACTGTACTAAGAACAAATGCCCAACAGTATTTCCTGCTCAGTTTTCTCTCCCAACCAACCCTAATCTGGCTCAGATGGAAATAGTGGAAAAAAAGATGTTAAGCAGCCAGCATGAAGAATAGGCCTGTATATTGAGAGCTGTGTCAGTTTCTGATTATCAGAATCACCGTATCTCCTCACACTGAGGTTCAGGCATCTCACAGTGGAAACACGAGAGAAAATAACCACTTCAACTTAATATTCCTCTTAGCCTTGTATTATTTCAGTTCTTGATTCAGTAATATATGGTACTGTACTTCAACAGTAGAGTAAGTTCAGATGGACAGTAGGAAAATGCATAAGGAACCATCTCAAAAGCCGTAACTGGATGCCGAGAGAAACATTAAAAACACAGGGCAGAGAAGTGCAAGTAGCTTGAAGAGAGAATCAAATGGGAACCAAGAACTATACAAGAAGACCTGCTGATGGGGGAAAAAAAAAAATTAGGGAGATTAACCTTACATTTATTCTCAGACTTAGAAATCTGTATGAAAAAAATACCACAAAGGAAGAGAATTGAGAATTAAAAAGAAAAAGGGAGAGTAAGAAGAGAGATGAAACACAAGACAACAGGAAGAAAACTGAAGTAGTATCTAGTCAGGAGGAACAAAGAACACCCACAAGTGACAGCAAAATCCTACAAAAAAACCCCTCATTTAGAATTAAGGATTTTTTCAATATATAAATTTGTTTATTTTCCTTTAGATATAAAAGTTATAAATACAACTCATGTAAAACAGTATCCGATAAAAGAGCACTTAATCAGTTCATCTGTCTGCATAATTTGACTAAGACCCAGAGGCCCTGACCCTGCTAGGATCATTTCATGTCAACAAATAGATTGAAGAGCCACTGCTGACCAGTCTAACTGAAAGGGTGAGTAAAGGGATGCTACTGTGGCCTTCTGAGCACAGAGAAAATCATCTTGAATTGGAAATTAGCAGTTTACCTTCAGGTCACCCCAAACTAACATAAGGCAGTTTCTTTCACACAGTCCTAGTCAGAAAAATAATTAGACAGGTAACAAACTGAGTTAGTTTTTCTGGATGGGTAGACCAAATGCAGAGCCATCAGCCAAGAACTCAGAAAAGCACAACTGGAAAACACTACCAGGCAGGCAGCTCCTGATGAGCAGGAAGTACACAAAGGCACAAAAGACATCCACGATTCAAGTTCTCTTTGCTGACTGCTCTGCCGATAAGATCATCTCGAGACAGTGGCTCACCAGCTAATGCAGAATGGGCATCTGAGAGATACCCGAGCTGGAGTTCTCAGCATTAATTCATAATTTACAGTTAAATACAGAGTTTACACATGATTACCTTT